>CATIWK010052072.1:0-19524 GCA_949634005.1 Mallotus japonicus | reverse complement strand
ATTTATAATTTTTATTTTATCAAAATTATTTTATCTATATTTTAAAATTATTAAACAAAATATCCATTAATTAAATTAAAATGATTTTATCTATATTTATTCTCTAATCTTTTCATTAAATAATTGATTATATATAAAAATAAAATTAAATGATTGTGACTTTAAAAAAATAAAATCTAACAATATATATATATATATATATATATATTTTAATCCAGTTCGGAACCGTTGAACAGGCAGTTACGGTTCGGAACCGCTGGTTCACGGTTCAAAAAAATTTGAACCGGCCCTGAACCATGAACAGTACGGTTCCGATTCGATTCTGGTTCAACCCGGTTTAGGGCCGATTAAAAAAGGGCCGGTTCAGTTCAGGTTCCAAACCGGCCCGTGGCCACCCCTAGATCGGATCTCCGGTGTCATCATATTGATCAAGCTGTGGAAGTTTGAATTTGGATGGGATCTCGGTTTTGACTATCTTGCTCACAAAGGGCGTTGTTCCTTCCAGGACACATTCATTCTCTTTCCTTGGTACAGTGCGTGCTTTCTGAATTACTTGCTCAACCTTCTGAGCTATCTGTGAATCATCCAAAGCCGGGATACTTATGCTAGATTCTCCTTCAGGATCTTTGCGGATTTCTTTACTTCCTCCGAGTGCATTTTGTACTGCTGCTGGTGGTATAGTTACATTGTTCTCCAAATTTGCCGTGCTAGGATTATTATCTTGTACTAAGGCATTCAACTGTTGCTGCATTAGCACCATTTAAGCTTGGATGCTTTTGATCATTGCCTCATTATCTGATGAGGGTAGGTTGAGTGTTTAAGTTATAGTGTTTAGGTCTGGGGTGTTTATAATAAGAGTTCCTGGTAAGCTTGGGAAAGGTATGTAAGGATTGGACCTGCTAGTATGTTGAAAAGGAGCGTAGTAAGGAAAAGCCGCACCTGGAGTTAACCAATTTTGAGTAACACCGAGTGGTGTATTGAAGGGATTTGTGAGGATGGTCCATCATGTTGAGTAACAATTATCGGATCAATTGGAATAACAAGGGGTGATGGGTTGATTGGGGTTTCTAAGGCTATTGCTAGAGGATTGATATGAGTTTCTAGGGCAATAGTTGGTGGATTAATTTGTGCGTTTGTGGTTGGTCGTGGGCTGGTTGCCATGGTATGAGTTATTTTGCTCGGTAAATAATGATGGCTTTGACTCAAGAGATTCCTACAGACGGTGCCACTTGATAACTTGATTTTCGGAACCTCAGAGTCCTGCGGTCAAGCAATCAACAATGGAACAAGGTGAGAGGTGGAGTTTCCCCCACAAACCCTCTGATGCTTAAGTCAGATAGGGTAGGGAGAGAAATCTAAAGAGATAAAGTGAGAGTAAGAACTAAAAGAATAGAATGAATGTTATGAGAAGAGATGAGGAGTATTTATAGAGAGTAAGATGCTCAAACCTGAGAGGAAAATGATTCCTCTTTCATGTAGGACTTGTATCTTCTAGGAGGAGTCACCTCCTAATCCGGGACTCTTGTTCCTCTTTGGATTTATCTTCCTTTTTCTGCAAGTTACTTTTATTTAGGAAAATAATTGATATTTGGAATATGAATATACCTGTGAGGTATCACCAGGTGTTATTAAACCCATAATATATTATACCATTTAACTATATATTATATCTCATTAATATCATTGTATTTCACTATTAAACACAATGATACCATTCATAATAATTATATCTCAAAATACAATAACTAATAAAATAAATATGCATATTTTCAACCATATAAATTTACCCTAAAGGTATAGTGAATCTATGCACAGTTCTAAAGACAGTTATCAACAGTTGGCTAATAACAATGAACCAATACTTATGACAGTTATACACTATAAATATTTATAATCATATATTAAGCCTCAACATATCATTACAGTTGTGCTCTTAATTTTTTTTCTGGTTACAAAAATTTAGTGTTTGAGTATAATTGCCAATTATTAAGCATTCTCAGTAATTTTCACAAATACTTTAACTTAATTGATAGATGATATTACAAAAGTTTGATATGGACATGTTATTATCATTAGATTTCCTGAAATATTTAAGAATTATTTAGTCTTAAATTCGGAGACAATAAATTATTTGAAATTATTGAAATTTATGCTGTAGCATTCATGCGATAATTTTTTTATTTATGTAGGCATTAGAGTTCAAATGAACAAAGGCATTGACAAAGCTTCGAGAATATAAATTATCTTTGTAGATTTCGACTTATAATGCTAAATTTTATAAAAACTAATACTTTAAAATATCTCTCTTTTAAGGCAGCTCTAAGTGTTATATATAATGGTTATATATAATGTATAATTAAATGCATCTTATGTATATACCATGAAGAGTGGATCTCCTTGGTTTTGACTTATTCAATTACAATGGAAATTTTTATTAATATTACAAGGATCCAACACAGGTGCATATGCAGATTTACAATCACCTAAATTTATCATTTACATCAGGTTGAATCACTGAGGCGTTAGCTTTGCATTCAAGTGGTGCTTGAGCGGCCTGCTGCAGCTACTGAACGCTCATGCGAGCTTGAGTGCTTCGCAGGTGACAACAACATCTTTGACTGCATCCAGATTAGACCCAAAAACGCCTTTGAACAGCCAAGTTTCAACATAAGTTTTCTTATATATAATTTCTTACATTAATAGCATCTATTTTTACTTTCGCATGTTTATTTAACCTGATTTAAATCACATTCCATAACTTGAAAGTCATGAATCCATTGCATGCATCAAAGAAACAATATAAACAAAACCAAATCTATAATTATCAACCATAATCTATTTAGAACGACAATAAGGGTATATGCTTAGCAAGGAGAAGAATTCCATAGCTCAATTATAACAAAAAAAAAAAAAACAACAAGAATATGACTATATTAAGCAATGAATTTACAGAGCTTTTACCAAACAAATTTCAAGGAGATTTTACCATAAATTTTATTTTAAATGAAGAGCAAAATTTGGGGTTCAACAAGAGAAGCAAATCACAACTCAAATAAGAAACATATGTTTGGCAAAAAATTTAACAATATCAAGCTACAAGATTACAAAGTGTTTGATTATATAAGTCCAAGAGAAATCACATAATACTGAAATGAAAAGAAAAGGTGAAGAGTCACTTGTTTCTAGCAAAACCCAACTCACAATACTTCCTCAGTCACCTTCTAGCACACAATATGATTCCCTATAGAATCAAGAACAAAAATCTATGAACAATTTACCAAACTAAGAATTAGATGCATACAAATCAATGGTTGAAGAATAGAAAAATATTAGAAATCCACATGCAACTGAAATTTCACCTAAATCTCAGCTCAAAGCCAACTAGAACCAACTTCATTATTCTTCTCTTTTCCCTTGTTCTTCAATCAACAGCAAACTTCCTCCCTTCCCCCATAAGTTTTATGGTTTTAATGCAGAGTTGTTCTTCTTTTTTTTATTTTTTAAACAAGTGGCTAGATTAAGGAGAGAAGCTTCATGCTTCTTGACGCCTCAGCTGGCACAATTTATCTTTCATTCCCTCATTGTTTCCTCCTTGTTTTGATTATTCTCTATTCGATTGCATCCTTCCTTTTAATTGTTTAATTATGATTCAAGCCTTCCATCAATTATTTTAAAACAAATTAAGGCTTGATTAATATTAAATTAGTAATTTTAATTTCCTAATTGGTGCTTCCAAGGACATGGACGTGATAGTAGAATTGAAAAATGCCACTATAAGAACAAAAAAATTTCCAATTCTTGATTTGATTTATGAGAAAATAGACTTGTATTACTATTTTTTATTTAAAAATATATATACATATCATTTTTTTTTTATTTATGAAAAAATAAATTTGTATTAGCATTTCTGATTTTGATAAAAAAGGTCTTGTGTTGACATTATATACACCAGGAAGTACCAAGAGAATAATTATACATGAATTTGTACAAGTAACTTTACTAGCATCTTACATTTTTTATTAGTTTTAATATTTGGCTACCCCGAATATCCAAAAGCTAAATTTCATTTTTTTTTTGGTTGCTTTTGTTTCTCACTTTTACAATTTTTTGAACAACTAATGATAATATATCATTAATTAAAGAATTATAACAGATTATAAAGATGTAACAATACAAACAACCAAATCTAACAAACTAAAAATAGTATCAAAAACTATTTGAACAAAACAGTCCAAGAAATTATAATAAGTTTTCACAAGAACTCAAAACAACACAATAGATGTGGGTATATCCATGAATTTTAACATGTGATCAAGCTCCATATCAAAGAGAGATACATACAATTCGACTCCTAACTCTAAGGAGGGAAAGATGCTTGAAATCGAGTAACACATGAAACTTGACATATATAGATTTAGGTCTTTGAAAATTTTTCTAATTTTTTCTTGAATTGTAATTAACAGTTCTATATTAAAAGACAAACAAAACAACAATAAAATTGGGATAAAAACCCACACTAATTTGAGATAAAAACTTAAATCTAACTTATTTATAAAAGAGATCATAAAAGTTAGGTATTTGACTAAAAACTCTCCAAAAACCAAAAGAAAATAGAAGAAAGAGACAAATAAACAGTAAAAAATGGGAGGAGTCAGGTGAGGAGATAGGAGAAAGAGAGTATCATCTCACTTTTCAATCTTGCCCACTTAACTTCGAATTTTTAAAATTTACATTTTCTAAGTATTTTTTTAAATATATTAATAGAAAGATCAAACGATCTAAAAATTGATGAATTGCAAATAAAAAATAATTCTCTCTTTTTAAAATAAAGAAAAATTAATTTTATAAATTAATAATGGTAAGATTCAAATCTTATATCTTGTGATATTTTTAAAGAGAAGTAACTTTTATACTACTTTTTTTTTTTTGAAATGTGTAACGTCAATTTTTTTATGCATAACATTTCATTATTAAGGAATTATGAGTGCTAATTTCACTGTCATAAATTTATAGTTATATTTTTACCTTGGAATTAATATTAAGTTTATATATATTTTTTTGAACATATTAAGTTTATATTCTTATATTCTTATTAACTTTCTTTATAGTGGATATTTGTGTTTTCTAGTAACTAACATTTCTAGAATATTTTGGCCCCAAAACCTTGGCTTATTGACCAGGCTGTTGGGGGTGCTATGGTGGGTCTCCAGTTCGAGACCCACCTCCCCCTTTGGTGAAAAAAAAAAAAAAAAAAAAAAACTATTTCTAGAATATTTCCTCAAAAAACATTTTGAGAATATAATATAATTTTATTGTTAGAAAATTTAGTAAAAATTTTTTAATAAAATTAGGGATAACATTCTCATTTTTCTTCAACTGTTTTTTTAATTATCAATTAAATACTATATCTTTAAGTTATGTCAACTTATCATAATAGCTTTTCAAATTTTTTTAGTTATATGTAATTTCATAATAAGAACCCAAATATCATTTTAACAATTACGGTAGGATTCTTTCAAAAAAAATTATCTTCTTAAACTTATTTTTTTATTAAAAAATTAAGATACAAAAAATTCAACCAATTAACAAATTTAGCTCCAAATTCACTCATAATATTTGGTTCAATTTATTGACAAATTCACTTAATTTTCAAATAAATTTTAAATAGAATTTATTTGTTATTAGTTTTATATATTTGGTTTAAATAAAAATTTTATAAAATTCATTTCAAATATATTTGATATTTTGTTATAATTTATCTGATATAAATTTGAAATTCAAACTAATATTTTATTTGATAAAAAAACTCTTTTAACCTATTGTATTATAAAATGAATGTTGAATTTTTGTAAATGAAAATGATAAAAAATAACATTTTATTTTTTATAAGAAATATATATAGACATGGCATCAAGGAATAGGAGTGACCAAGAATTGAACCAGACCGAAAATTGAACTAAAAATCAATAATTTTTTTTGGATCGATTTGTAGTTTTCTAGATCCAAAATATCCAGTTCAAATATTCTACAAACAAAAAACAATTGGTTTGGTGGATTGGTTCATGAGATTATAGGTTCAGACTTTCAAAACCATTTTTTTTAATTTTTTCAAAATTTGGTTTTCAATTTTTTGATTTGGTTTTTATAGATAAAAAAATCCTGTCAGATCAAAAAAGTAAAATGACTGAATGCTCAACCCTATTAAGGAATCATTTGTAAATTCAAACTCTTTTATTAAAATTTAGTTTAATTATAAGTAATTCTACACATTTAAAAATTTATAATTCCAAATGAGTTTTATAAAATTTTTATTTAAAGTAAATTTATTAAATTTGGATTTACAAATAAATTTTTTAAATTTTTAAAAATTTTATTTATATCAGGCACACTCATTAAATAATTTTAAAAATTATCTCAATTTTTTATTTTTATTTATTGGTTAGTTCTTTTATATCTGATAGTTTTTTTATGTGAAAATAAAGAATGTTTAAGTTGATATTTTTTAGAAGAATCTATTAGTAATTTTAAAATTGCATTTAAACCCTAATTTGAATATTGAGTATAATTAAAATAATTTAAAAAGTTGATATCATAAAATGACAGAATTCGAAGGATGATTTGATAATTGAAGTAGAGTTGAAAGAGATTATTAACTCGTAAAATTCCTTATTTTATCACTAATGCTACTCTATTGGTAATAATGTAAGCTTATTTTTATTCAAACATGAATTTATAAGGGTAGTTCCAATATATTTAAAATTATTATTTACTCCATCATAATCAAATAGGTTAAATTTGTTGAAATAATTTATTATGTGAATATATTTTTATTAAATTAACATCAATTAAAAAATATAATATATAAAATATAATTATATGTGCAATGCACATGTAGTTGATGAGCCGTTAACTATACAGTAAATTATCATAAATGTTAAAAACTATTAATAACCTTCAAATGATATATCAATTTTCAAATCACAAAAACATGATTTTTGATAAGTAATTCCAAAAAAAATCTCAATTTTTAAATTTATTTATTGGTTAGATCTTTTATTTCTTACACTTTTTTTTTTGTGAAAATAAAGAACGTTTAAGTGGATATATTTTTTTAAAGAATTCAATAGTAATGTTAAATTACATTTAAATCCTTATTAGAAATTGAATATAATTGGAATAATTTAAAAGTTGATATAATAAATTGATAGAATTTAAAGGATCATTTGATAATTAAAGTAAATTTGAAAAAAAAAAAGAAATTATTAACTCATAAAATTACTTATTTTATCACTAATGATCCCCTATAGGTAATAATATAAATAAGTTTATTTTTATTCAAACAACACAAATTTATAATGGTAGTTCCAATATATTTAAATTTATTATTTTCTTCATCGGAATCAAACACGTTAAATTTGTTGAAAAAATTTATTTTATGAATACATTTTTAATAAATTAACATTACTTATAAAATATAATACATAAAATATAAATATATATGCAACGCGTGTGTGATTGATAAACTGTTAACTATATGATAAATTATCATAAATATCAAAAACTACTAATAACCTTAAAATGATATATCAATTTTCAAATCACAAAAACATGATTTTTTAGTGACTTTCTATCATTCTCACCTAACTTTCAAATATATACTTTTTAAACTAGTTGAATTAGTTATTTTTTTTACCATAACGGAGGAAAGTAAGAGGGGATAAAGATTCGAACCATGCTTTCTTCATGTGGATATCCACATCTTTTATCATTTGAACTATCCATCAAATATTTTTTTCAAATATATATAACGGGTAGTTTCACTTCTAGAAAAATCTCCAATATAATAATTAATAAACGCATTGTAAGAACCAAAGAAGGTAAGGACACAATAAAAGAAAATTTGAGGCAATAAACAAAAGAACATACATAATTGCAAATAGGGTAGATTCATGTAACGCTCATAAATCTATGGTATGGATAATCACTCACCTAACACCTTTCCAATTAGTTTATAAAACCCATATTTACTACACCTTTTAAAACCCTACCTTCTCTTTCTTCTCTTCTCACCGTTCACTTTTTTTTTTTTCCTTTTGTCTTCTCAATCTCCGGCCACCACCATCACCATCACCACCACTAGCCACAACATTTGCAAGCTAAAGGTAAAAACAATGTCTGAAAGGGTGAGCCGCCACAAGAGAAGGCCATCACAGAGTGTGGTCATTTCATTCTCTGAGGAGGATCTTTCAGCACCTCCTCTTTCTGATGATACTAATCCCGCCAGAGGAGACAATAAGGCCGCACCCTCTTCCACTCAGGCGTCGCTGCCACCACCACCGCAGCAGCAGCAGGAGGTTAGAGCCAACTTACTCCCTCCTACAGTGGCAGCTAGGGACAGTGTGGCAAAAGATGATAAGAAAGTGACAGATGTAGCAAATAATATTAAATATTAAAAAATTAATGGGATTTTGTTTTTCTTTGCAATTAGTTTCAATATTTATAAGTTTTATATATTGTTGTTTTATGCGTTTATATTTCTATAATCTTTGATAGAGAAAAAAAAAATTAAAGTTATCTTTTATATATTTTGGTTATTTTGTTTGTGCCGATTATATATGTATTTTGGCTGTGAAATGCCTGTTTATGAAAAACAAGAACTGGAGATGTGGATTCTTGAGAATGCTGTTATGCTTATGGTAATTAAGTAGAAAAATTACGAGAAAAAGACCAACAGCAACAAGTCAAAACAGCCATATTGTAGAAATTGATTACTACTGAACCAACAGGCAACAGCAACAAGTCAATGTACAAACTCATACAAGTCATGTCGTTGGAAACAAAGATAACGAGAGTGTTTTTTTTTTTTCTACATTTTCTTGTTTCTTCATCTATTCGGAAATTACTATGATTCTTTTCAATTATTTTTGACATTTCTCATGGGTGCATTTACATGTTTTTTAATATGGTCAAACTCTAGCTTGCAATTTGATTTTTTTTTTAATCATCTTCTGTGTTTGGTGATCATGAGGACTTCGACTAATACAGATTGAATCAAATGAATTTAATAAAATTCTAGTTCTAATTTAATTTTTGTATATTATAGTTCAAAGAAAAATTTTGCAAATACATACTTCCTTTATCAAAGTAGTGAAAATAGAGAGAGAATATATGCATCTTGCAAAGAAACCACATTAATTGTAGGGGAGATTACTCATTCAACAGCCGGACCAAAGTAAATACTCACCAAAAGTAAAAGTTAAATTAAAAATGAAATTTTTTGGTGCAATATGTTTGGTTATTTAAATTAATAGGACTAAAAAATTAGCACAATTTATTTTTTTTTACGTTTTAATTGCAAAAAAATTTTATGATATATATATACCTGAAAATATTTAAAAAGTACAATCGTTTAATTTTATTTGTTCAGGTTTTAATTGCAAATAATTTTGTGTAAAATTGAAAAACCAGTTGAAAATGACGGAAAAGAAGAGGAAAAATAAATATTTTTGCTATTTCTGGTGAGAGGAGAGAATAATATTATTTTAAAGTTTTTTATTGCAAAAAAATTTTATTGGAGAGAAAACAATTGAAAAAAAAAAGAGAAAAGAATAAAGAAAACAAACGAAGTGGATTACATGCACTAAAAATCTTGCATTTACGTGGATATACACTGAAATAGAAAAATCTGGGTTGTGCATATATATTATAAAAAGGGATAAAGACAAATTTGGTGTATGTACTTCTAAAATTTTACAATCGAATGTTTAAATTTTTAAAAATTACAATTGAGTGTTGTAACATGTTGAAATAACATATAATACTGTAATCAACATGTAACTACTGAGATAGAATGTTATTGCCCCACTAACACGCATGAGCTAACATTTGGAAGAGGTGTACATGAATGTCACATTATGAAATTACAAAAAAGGGTATGAAAATTAAAGAAAAAATAATTGTCATTTAAGAGTAACGAAAGTTACCGTGCATATTGAGCAATGCCACTAATGAACCATTGTTGTTAATTTGAGAAGGTGTTGTTTTTAGAGGTTGTCCATGAAGAATGAAAGCTTAGAACAATAAAAGGTACATAGTTTACTTTTTTTTCTTATTCTGGTTTTGTTAGGGTTTTATCCCTTTTATAGTATATTGCACAACTTCTAGCTATCAAATGGAGTTATCCCATTCATCCATACAAACCATACACTCATTCATCTTCTTGTCAGCATTTAATGAAACACAATAATGACATTCTAAACTAAAACTATTTAAGTAAAGACATACATCACAAATCATTACTCATTCACCTTCTCATAAGCATTTTATCAAATAAATTAATGGCATTCTAAACCAAAACAATCTATATAAAATATATAACAACCAAGTGCATGAATTTTTTCACCTAATGTTTTTAGTGCCATGTGGCACTTTGCAAGTCTCATAGGTGCTTTGTATTGTTGGTTTGATTGTGCGGTTGGGTGCTTTCACTATCCGATTGATTTGTTTCAGTTACAAAACGGAGTAGGAATGGAAATTTAAAAGGTTGTGAAAGAGGTTACACTTCTCCAGTAGCATACATGGTAGCCGAACTGTCATTTGGTAGGTTGGGCTTTTCCAAATTTCATGCAAATATAAAAAAATTACAATCAGTATTGGTAATTGTTACGTCCTTCATTTTCTTCCTTTTCTTTTTTTTTTCAGCTCTGTTTTTGAATTAAGGTGTGCCATTCATTTTAGGTTTTAGATTGTGCCATTCATTCTTTCATATTTATGCTCAATTCACCCTCTGAATGTGCTTAATTTTGTTTTAATTTTGACGTTGATGATGATTAGATGAAGCTGTTTGATGATTGTGTTATTAGCTCCAATGAAAGACCGACGTTTAATGGTTATCTTGTGGATGTGGAACACTTACAGGAAATGGGGCAATTCAAGTATAACATCTGGAGATTTGATACTTTTCCCTTACAATGTTCATAGAGAAAATCTCATTGGTTATCAGAGGTGGACTCATGACTAGATTTTCAATGCAACAGATGTATACGCTTCAATTGGAAGCCTACTAGTGTTCCACCTGAGGTCTATTTAAATTTTCTATCATCTTTAATCCACTATATATGTTAGATATAAGTATATATTAACTGACATTAATAACTTCTATGAAGGTACAATTGGTTTTCCATCACTGAATTTGCATCTGTGGCATTATAAGCTCATTTAGCATCCAGTTCCATTGTAGTTAGGAATACCATGAACATGGAAAATGAGAAGAGGAAGATTATGAATTTCATATCCACATCTGGGATATGAACCAAAGATCTTTCTGAAAAATGTAAGGATCGGTAATCTACAATGAACAAGAGTCATGTTTCTGCACCCACTCTCTCAGATATGCCTAGTGAGATCAGTGGGTGCATTGGCATAGGACCGAGAAATGGCATTATTGAATTGGCTTATCCTGCAGCACATGCATCATAGCGTGAAAAGGAAATTGGTGATGGGGTGAATATAAAACAGTTTGATGATGCAGTAAGTGTACTTGGCTCTCTTATATTCATTAATATATTAGATGCTATTAGTCCATAGGTCACATAAGCAAAATGTATTTCTTGATTGGGATTTTGAAAGTCATGGTTGAGCATGATGGGTTTGAGGGGATGCTTCATTTATGAAAATTTGGAGTTGATCACTAAAACCTTAAATATGATTATTCCTAAAAGATGATTGGTAATAACAGAATGCACATGCTGTTGAATTTGCAAGCTCAACTTTTGGATTTATGTGTTTTATATATGTTTGCTTGAAAACTATGATTATAAAATAAATTGTCTTTTAGCTCTATAAGAAAGTGAAAGATATTTGAAGCACCTTTGAAAAAGAATCCATTTTAAGTAATTATTATGTGCATTTTCTCATACATTTCTGGAATTAAACAGAGCAATGCTGTTATCATCCTTCATTTTTTTTACACGCGAGTATTTATAATGATCAAAATATCATGGATGGAATTTTTTTTCTTTTTGCTTCATGCGGTCTTTTGAAATAATTTGAAATCCTGAAAATGAAGTTTCTTTATTATGCAGGACTTGGGCAGAGTTTTAAATATGAATGGGTTTGCATTTGCTCAAAATGACAGTAAAATCTACAACACTACAAGCACTATACAACTACGCTATAGCTTTGTCGATCTCAATCGACTCACAAAAAGCAATAGATATATTCAGTTAGCTCATTCCCACAAACAGTGCAAGATCAATATCAAATTACAAAAATTCATTAACTATCCTCATGGAAAAACAAACAAATCGAAGACATCCATTCTATAACAAATGTTGGAGCATCACAGAAGGATACTGGGATAAAGATTGGATAACAGTTCACAACCAAGAAAATAATTCAATTACATGCATCTACTGCAAAGTTGACTTAGAGGTTATGAAAATCTGCATAGGAATTCCATGACCTCATCACTGTTCTTACTAGACTTAAAAAAAATAATTTCAATAAAGTTTACATGCTCTTTATTCTAATAAACACCAATTTCAAATTTCACACTTCTTCGTTTCCACCTGTCACCACTTCATACCATTATAAAAATCGGTTCTCAAAATAACTCATTTGACGAGAATTTAAATTTCTTATTTCATTTCTAAAATTATTATTGAATTAATTAATTATTTACAATTAAATAATTATAATTCGTATTTACATAATTGGTATTTATATTTTATAAACTATTAAAATGTTCTTTCATTCAATTTTATTTAAAAAATGATTTTATTCATATTAAATTTTATTAATGAACTTCAATTAATTCATTTTGATTTTATTTCATTCATTCAATATACTATCCAAAATTAAATTATTTAATATATTAATAAGTATATATTTTGTAACAATGAATAGCATATGAAAATTACTATTTTATCCAAAATACGACCTCTTTACTATTATTAATATATCTTTATTCCATATTTTAAAAAAGTTATTTACAAAAAATAGTCTTCCGCACAACACGCGAGCCATCTGCACATTCAATGCTATGTTTTTTCAAAATACTTTTCAATACTAATAATATATATGTCTAATATATCTTTCTTTATTGCAGAATGTCTCACTACATTTTTTAAAACACTTTTAAAAAAAGACGAAGTGGGACGATTATATTGACCGTTTATTCAAAAAAATAAAAGGTCAAATTAATTTCTCATCATACTTACAAACGTACCTATTTGTCCGGTGGATGGTTATTGTTCGCAAAAGATCACAACCTTTCAGCAAAATATGCATGAGCGTTTTAGTTATATGATGTTAATGTTTATCTCATAAAAGTTACAATTTTGAAATATAACCAATAACATTTCTAAATGAACATTAAAAAGTGTGTTAAGAGTTTGAAAGGATTTAAGTATTTGTTTAATTTCTCTACAATTTATGAATTATTATGTTCTCTTTAACAAATTTCGTTCATATACATGGTTATCATTCAATAATTTCAAAATATTTCACAAAAACCAATTAATTCCAACATATTATTATATATCACATTATTTCATATACTAAAATAAAATATTATTTATAAATATTAATCTTCCGTGCATCGCTCGAGCCACCCGCTAGTTTAAGTAAAGACATGCATCATAATTCATTGCTCATTCACCGAAGCAACAAAATACATCATAATTGATCTAAGTGCTTTTCATCAGTTTGCAACTTCTTCTCTTAAGCTTTTCATCAATTACATTAATATTACAGCTACCCTAACATCATATCTAATTGATATTTCAGCCTAATATTCATCTTGAATATCAAAATAATTCTTGCTAGCCATTAATTGATGTAAATATAAGAATTATAATAGAATAATTACCCATGCCCACCTTCTCCAATTCTTAAGTATTTTGACATCCATAGCACTATTTTTTCTTAATAATCCTAGTATTAGCGCTTTTACTGTATCGCAAATGGGAGGATAGACCCACATAAAAAATGAGCATCCTCCATTCTCACAAGTCATGAATCATATACTTGGATTTCGATTTGTCCATGAGGTTCTCATCACATAAAGCTAGTCACAGAAGCACATATCACCAGCCACTTCCATTTTGAAGATGAGCTTTTATGCAGATTGTTTGGACGAGCTTTAAGTAGATTTTCAAAGTGTATGGACGATAGAAAAAAGAATAGGACAAAGTTAGAAGAAAGTTATAGGAAGACTAACACTTATGGGGTAGGGCTAATTTACTCACTTTCATATTAAAAATCATTATCATGTCCTAATCCTTGTCAATAACTCCATCTGCACATTCATCACATACCTATAGGCAACTTGTTTATTACCTATTGATTACATTATTATATGTTATTTTCAGTAGGTTGCAATGTTCAATTGTAACTTTTAAAAATTTAAATACTCGATTGTAAAATTTTAAGAAGGACAGACATAAAATTTGTCTTTATCCCTTATAAAAATTAGTTTCACTTTAATTTGAAATTTGAAATTTTTTACTTTTAATTTAATTATTTTAGCTTGAATATATTATTTTAATTTAAAAATAATAATTAAGTAAAAATAAATTTTCTTAAAAATTATATTTCTTATAAAAATTAAAAGTAAATTTGTCTTTTGAGATTTAAAATTTTAAATAATTAATATTGAAATTTTTTATTTTTTAAAGTGCCGATCCTTTTAAAAGGGAACAAATAACTCAATTGAGTAACATTAAATTTATTTTTAAACTAGAAAATAAATGAAAAGCTAAAAATAAAGTCACACTAAACATCCTACAGTAACACCCCACCTCGTCATACCACAATTGGAAGTCCCGTCCAATAATGATAGTGATAGAGAGAAATATTACCTATACACTAAGCTAGTATAAAGTCCACTTGGGAATCACATAATCTAGCATAAATCCATATACACCACATATTATAATATGACAACAACTAAGATAGGTATAGATGACAAGTACTAATATTTTCTTATACATTATATTTAAACTTCAATATCATATATATCAATAGTCAAATCCAATTACAAGATCCATATATAATAGTAAGCGAGAGCATTGGATTTTATAAACATAATACTCCAAAAGTAAATGTATATAGCTCAGAAAACCCTATATCTCTAAAATTCCTCAGTAAGGCAGTTTGAATATGTGCATCATTCGTCGCCATATCCTTAGCCGTGGCAACATACAACCTCTTCTGATACTATTGGTGAAAAGGAACCAATAGTTGTCTAAGGAGGTAAAGCCCGACACAAAGATAAAGTCCACAACTGCTACATCATATCTAAGCCAAAGTGACATGGACTTCGAAGTCATTCTAGTAGAAAACTTGTATAGTCATGCACATACTATGCATGTACTCATTACGGACTATGGCTATACACACATATGCTCCATTAGGCTTTATAATAACTCTAAAGGTGAACTTTATGTCTATTTCATGACATATGAAATATAGAACTAAAATCTCTACCTCTATCACCTTAAAAGTCATGGATGTTAACTGAACTGCTATCTAAACTATTACTAGCTATACAATACAAATACCTATACTGGAAAGCAATTAAGAAAAGAGAGTATGAGTAATTTCATGAGGAAATTACCCATTGAATGCTTAGAAATAATAATGGGTAAAGAGTATAAATATAATCAAACAATGATATTAAGCAATAATTATCTCAATAAAAGTATAAGAAGAATAAAAAAAATACAACATCAACATCAAATAAAAGTATATGTGTGTGTATCACATGCACAAAATTTTATACTATTATAACTTAAACAACTAAGAAATCTTAGTTCAAAAATAAATTTTGAAGGTTACATATGTGTAGGTATTTGATTGCTTAATTAATTGCTCCTGGGGTACACCTAAACATACTTTACATATTTAAGTAAGAGATGAGTTTCTCATAAGGTGAAATCATTTAAGAACAATTAAAGATATTGTTGTTAGTCTAAAGATGTATCTTAAGTTTAGATCTAGAATTCTGTAGATTATTTCTCACTCAGACCAAGTTCAAGCTTAAATATTTTGTTTTGATAAGTCCATTGCATGTTAGATTCTCTGATCTTCTAGTTCATTTGAGAAAAGAAAAGAGAGACACACAAAGAGAGAAAAGCGTTGTCTTTGAAAAGGTGCTAGCACACCTACACTGCTCTTGGACATCCTGTTTGTATGGATACCAGTAGACGATGTGGCTTTATTGGCGATCTTGATCCGATAAGAAGATACGAAAAGCTCGAGGTAGGGTGTCACTAGTGTGAACTCTCTCTCATCCTTTCATCAATCTTGCCTTGTGTTCGTCTTGATGTGTTTTTGGAATCCATCTTAATCAATTTAACTGAATTACATGGATCTTATGAGGATTTCGTGATTAAATTTTTAATTTTCGTTGCAAGATTGCCACCAGGGGCGCTGTCCCTTGACCCTAAATGGATTTGCCACATAATTCATTCTCATAATAATAATAATTAATTTTAATAAAAATTAAATTATTTTTCTTTTATGTGTTTAGTGTAAATGCATGGTGCATGACATGGCCCTTAAGACTAATGTGATTGAATTTATGTTATTCAATTTTATGGGTTGTAAGTTTTATTAAATACAGCTTGCGTGTCTTTTTTATTTGTTGTAATTCTATTTTATTAGTAGTATATAATGTAAATCAAGACCCAACATGGAGATCCAAAATGGAGCCAAGGATGGAGATACAAAGTGGAGACCCAAAGTGAAGATCCAAAGTAAAGGTTCAAGACGGAGGATATCTTATTACCTACGATTGACCTTTGATCTTCATATTGGCTTATGAAGATCAATATAGATTTGGGCCATGCTATGTCACATTTACTTTATTATTATTATGTTATGTATGTGATGATATACATGTAATGCTATGTATATATACAATATAGTGATAACCAAATAAGAAAAAATTAATTAGAACCCTTATTTAATATTAAGTCACTAAAATGCCTCCCATAATTCAACACTTATCAAGACTTGGATTGCTCTATATAGGTTCTGCCAAAGCAGGGTGCATTAAGCCATCTGAGTAAGATAAGTCAAATAATGGTGAGATCCGAATGTTTGAAATGATTTGACTTAACTAGGTTATCAAAATGGTTTTGAACCTAGGGCATTAGATGGGATTTTTAGCCAAGACATGTGATCCCATATTGAAAGAGCCCTAGAGGGGGGTGAATAAGGCTATCGAATAAAAATCGGAATTAAAAATAATTCTTTGCAAGAATTGAAAGAATGTTGAGAAGGAAGAATGATGAACACAAGAATTTAAGGAGTTCGGATTCAACAACAATCCTACATCTCCACCTAACTTATCCCCAAGTTAGGATTTTCAATCACCCATAATCTTATTCACAAGATTGAGATTACACAAGAGTTTAAAGCTCACTCTTACAACCTTACAAACAAGAGTTTCGAGGCTTACTCTAAAACCAATTCCCAAGTGTTTTGATGGCTAAACATTTAAACCAATTCCTTTAGAATAGAATCTCACTTCCCTTTTTCTAAACCCAAAAAATAGAAGAACAAGAATATCTATTCTAACACTCACCAAACTCTCACAAGAGTTTATCAAATACAAGAATGAATTGAAGAGAGAATTTGAGAGCTCAATTGAATGCTTAAGAGAGAATGAATGATAAACAAGTTTTTTAACCTTCAATTGAACTCTAAGTGTTGTTTATATAGATAAACAACTCAAATTATAGCTGTTGGAGATATCAAATAAGTCTCTAACATCCATAAATGATTTTTGAATCAAATTGGACTTTTTGCAGCTAAAATGACGCTCACGATCGTGAGCGTAGTGTCCTGGCTCGTGAGGGTAGCTTTGATGACCGTTGCATTCAAAAATATCCGTTGGAGGCTGTCAGGACTAACGCTCATGAGTGAATAGTGCTCGTGAGGGTAGCTCGTGAGCGTGTCAGAATTTTTGCTCTTCTGGATGCCTATGCTCACTAGATGAACAGTGCTCGTGAAGGTAGCTCGTGAGCATGTCAGTATCCTTTCAAGATGATCGAATTAGCCTAAGCTTCCCTCATAAAAGTTGTAGATAATTTTCTTAGCTTTCCATAGAATTTTGAATCACCTCAATTGGACATTTTTAGCTCAAGATATTGTTGAAATACTAAGAGCTGCTCAACTTAAGATGAAAGCTGCATATGCTGATTTCGACTAAGGATTTGAGAACCCAAATGAACTCGGATTTTGACAAGTAAGATCAATTTGAAAAGCTTAAGATGTCTTCCTAAAATTTCAAGAAGATCACTTTCTCATTAGAGAGGTCTAAGAATGTCAAAAGCCTTCTTGAAGCTCAGAGGTCGAATCAGCCTATAATTTTTCTTCACCATTTTAGACTTCCAATAAAGTCCTAACTTATACACACTTAAATAAAAAGATGAGTAACTTAAATTGATTGTCAAAGATCAAAATTAGGAGTTTGATCATGCAAATGGTCAACATATATATATATATATATATTTGAGTTTAATTGATTTTTGTTAGATTTTAGTTAAAATTATAATGTATATTGTTATTTTATTTAATAGAAGTGTAAATAATTATTTATTAGCTAAAATTCGTAATTTATGTTTTTTTACTAATTTTAGAAAATTTTCGGAAATATATAGGTAAATATATAATTATTGTTGTATTTTATTAATTGAATAATTTAATGATTTAAGTGAGTAAATAAATGATTTTAAGTAAATTTGGTGTTAAATAATTTTTAGAAAATTATTTTCTATTTTTAAGTAATTGTCAAAATTCATTATATGATATATAAATATGAAATTTAAATAGTGTTTTAAGTGTAATTTGATTAGTGAGTATTTTTATGATATATTGAGCTTAATTAGTGTTTATTTAAGTATTGATTATTTTTATGTTATTTTAAATATATATATTGAAAAATTATATTATGTAACTTTTGGAAATAAAGTTTTATTTATATTAAATATTACTATTATGTCCTATTTCGCAAGAAAGTTTATGTATGATATTTAAATAATATTTTAATACTAAATTATGATTTTTAAAGACTATATGTATATATAATGTATATTATTGCTGTGAAAAAAATTGGGTTCGGTCGGGCTATTATTAGAAGTTCGGGGCCCAACCGACGTTGTTGAGCCTCTGTGTGGTTTTGAAGTGTATTTTCCTTACAGGTTGGCCCTATTTTGTAGGAAGGTGTCCGTTTTACAAAGGAGACTCTGCCGAATTTTCGGTAGATTTCTCGTAAAACGTGACATCGAGTCTAGTCTAGTAGAGTCGTCTTTTTAATCGAGTCTCTTTCGTAGAATTCTAGAACATTAGGAGTTTTATTTTAATTCTTTTAATTTCTTTTCTTTAGGTGCGCATCCCGTAGAGTCTTCGGGTCAAGGTCGAGCACGACTTCATAGAGGAGCGCATTCAAACTGTAAGTTCATAATTGAACTGTGTGTAGGTTTTCAGATTTTAAATATAAATATGTTGAGCATG
>CATIWK010052053.1:0-18749 GCA_949634005.1 Mallotus japonicus | reverse complement strand
CCAAAAACAAATAAAATCTAAATAAAACTTCAAACTAAAATAATTCTTCTTTAGACCTAATTCCTACCCAAATTAAATTAAATACTTATCCAAAACTCATTAAAATTCAACTCAAATACATGTAAAGAATTACATACATCAGTGCTCCACATGTGAATAAAAAAAATTTTAGACTCCTGATAGTAAACAAACTATTAAGCATATACTTTGATAAATAAAAGTGTTATTTATTATACAATAATTCAATATTAACTTAATATCGTTATACTTCATTGCAATTTTGATAAATCTGTTATTTAAATAATTATATGATATTCCTTCAATATTATACATTTTTCTCAACTCTAAAACTAATTATATATATATATATATATATAAACTATTATGGTCATAATTAATCATAAGATAATAAAAAATTTATTAGTTATTTTCTTAATAAAAAATTTTGAAAACAATAAAAAGTTATATTTTTTTTATATAAGAATTTAAATATTACAACCTCATTAAACTTATAATTTATTACAATTTTAGTAAATTTTTTTAAGTGAATATTGACACTTTGTTTCTTCAATATTTTTAATATTAATACTTTTATTTACTCAAAAAATAAATTAATTTAATTTTTAATTTCAACTAATAATTAAATGATAAAGATTAATACATTTAATTTTAACTTTTTTTATTAAATTTTATAAAAATATCTAAAAATTATAATTATACTAGTTTACTTACATAAGTATTACTTTCTAACAAATTATATGCTATATTTTTTTAAAATATGATTATAGATACAAGACAAATAAAAAATTTTAATTAATTTAATTATAATTATTTACTTAATAAAATTTAATTTAATAATTATTTAAAAATATACGTCAATATAATGTTTCAATCTTGATAGTGTTATATTATAATAACATAATAATTTATTACAATTTTAATAAATTTTTTATTTGAACAATTATACAACACTCTTTCAATATTTTTATCTAAATAATAATGTAATTTTACAAACTTGATGGAGTTATAATATAGTAATTTATTACATTATTTATGAATTTTTTTTTTTGAGAAAAATGAATTTTCTATTTAAACACAACAATTGTTCAACATTTTTTATGTTAATAGTTTCAGAATTAATTATTTTATAAAATTTATTAATTTTGATTTTAATTAATTATTTATTAAAGTTAATGTAGTAAGATTTATAAAATCATATTATCTAATTTGATTTACATTAAATAATATATAATTAGACCTAATCAAAATAGAAAAATATATATTTTTAAGAAAATTACTACTGAAATTGTAATTAATTTAATTTTTTTAGAGATAAAATAGAAGTTAACCTAATTAAATTAGGAAACATACTTTCAATTAAATTAGAATTATATTTTAATTAATTTAATTTTTATTAGAAACAAAATAGAAGCTAACCTAATTAGAATAGGAAATATATATACTTTCAATTAAATTTTAATTATTTTAATTTAATTTCATTAGTAAATGACTAAATTATCAAATTTTTATATAATAATAAATGAAAACTTTATATATATATAGCCATTGAAGCTCCATTGGACCCAAAAAAAAAAAAAAAACCTTTTAACTAAATTTTTACTTTTATTAGAATTTAATTTTTAATACTCATAAAAATCATCATTACTTTTATTAGATTTAGATGTGTGCAAGTCAAATTTATATTAATAAATACATATTTAATCTAATAAATTTAAATCTTTATTTGTAGTTGTAATAATTTTTTCTAATTCTATTAGATTTATAATTTTTAATTAACAATTTATTCTAATTGTAATATATGTAAATAAACTATAGCTTCATAATTAAATAATTGTCATTTTCCTAATTCCATTACGTTAAGGGTCTTAATTTTAATTTCATTATCAGTTTAAACGTAATTAAATAGTTCTCTACCGGATTGACCTTTATATTAAAAAAGAAAAAAAGACAGTACAGATTTAATAACTAATATAGATATAGTTGTGGATGGATGTGCACTTTCTAGATATAAAAATAAGACCGCGCAACAGATTACGGAGTGAGAATGTGACTTCTACATTAATAGAATCATCATTCTCCTCATATTTTTGAAGAATGAATTTTGGAAATTAAACCAAACCAACTGTATATTGATTAAATATTAAAATAATGACATATGTTAAAATTTATAAATAAAATATATAAATTAATAAAAAAAATAATTATTAAAATGTTTGAATAAAGAATATTTCTTAAAAATAAATAATTTCTATATAATTTTTAAATAATATAATAATCTTTTAGTAAATAAATAAATAATATTAAATATTTCTTTATAAAAGATATTTATAATGTTAATTTTTAATATATAAAAATATAAAATATTTTAATTGATAAATGATGTTAATTCTCATAATCATTTCGCGGTGAACAAAAACACAATATTAAAATTTTTATTTCTTTATTGATACCTTTTCATTCTAATTCATATTCTAATTCCGAAACATGAACTAAATGAATCCCCACCCTATGTTTGAAATAGTGGAAAATAAGAGGGAAGGAAAATAAAGGGAAATAAAAAAAAACTACCTTTTCATATTTGGAGAAAGAAAGAAAAATACGGAAAAAGAAAATATGTAATATTTTTGGTTCAAAATTGTCTCTCCAAAATGGAAAGAAAGTGGAGAAAAGTGGAGATTAAAAAAATAATAATAACTAAATATAATTCAAATTCTAGAGAGAAACTAAAATAATAACTAGTCGTGAATTCGAGCAACGTGCGGACCGTAAAATAAAATGATTAAATAAATAATTAGAATAAAATAATAACTAAATAAATTAAA
Source organism: Mallotus japonicus (assembly GCA_949634005.1). Classification (NCBI taxonomy): domain Eukaryota; kingdom Viridiplantae; phylum Streptophyta; class Magnoliopsida; order Malpighiales; family Euphorbiaceae; genus Mallotus; species Mallotus japonicus. The sequence goes on along the minus strand of CATIWK010052053.1, from coordinate 15,906 downwards.
AATAAAATATATCACATTATTTTTTTTTTGTTGCCATAATTTTTTAGTTATAATAAGATTTGTTTTTAGAATTATTAGATTAGCATTGAAGTATGTGTAATAGTGTTTTAGTTAACAAAATATATAATATTAAGTAATTATTGTAATTTTTTAAATTTTTTTATCTGGAAAAAATATTTTGAGTGATTTAATTAAAGTAGAAAAATATGGTTTGGAAAAAATAGTTTGAGTGATTTAATGTAGAAAATACGTAATATATAATTACTTTTAGAATTTGAATAGTATTGAAATCTGTATAATAATGTTTTAGTTAAAAAATAATACTAAATAATATATGATAAATATTTTATTTTTAATAAAAAAAATTAGGATGTTTAATAGTTTGACACATTAGCTTTTAGAGTGAATATTTAAATATAAAGGTGGACATTTGTCAAATTTTTTACTTAATAACTTTAGAACTCAGGATTTAATATATATATATATAAGATTTATCTATTTCCTGCCTCTCTTAATTTTATTTTTCCTCTAAACAAACGTTATACAGGAAAATAAACAAATGAAAGTAACATTATTTTCTTTTATATTTTTCTGTTCATTTTCTTTCCTCCATTTCCTTCACTACAATAAATCTATTTACTTATGACAATAAAAATTATCAATAATATTGAAAAATTGTCACATTAAAAATTGTCACAGATTTTTCAAGTAAAACTCCATTGCTAAAAGTATTTGTAAATTGTGTCAATAAAAAATTGTTACAAATAATATCTTTTTTATGAAAAAAAAAATTTTATTGTCGCAAAAATTACTTTTGTAATAAAATATATTGTAACAATTAAAATTAAAATTATCATGTAAAATATTATATTGTCACCAATACAATGTTATTTTTTGTGACAATCAAATATGTTGTTACAAAAAGTACAAATAGTGACATTGTTTTTTGTCACATTAATAGCACTAATTATCCAATATTATATAAGTAAAAATATTGTGCCCTCAAATGAACTTTGAATTCGAGATCTACTGGTGAAGTTCTGGGCTTTTTTTTATTAATCTCTTTAATTGAATCTGACTAAGGTTTGATCTTTTGAATGTTGCAGGATGTATTGTACAAAGAAAAGGCAAGAAAGCTGGAGGAGGAAGTGAGATGTGTGATTATTAATGAAAGCGAGGATTCCTTAACAACACTTGAATTGATTGATGACATCCAACGGTTGGGTTTGGCTTGCCTTTTCGAGAAGGACATAAAGAGAGCTCTTGATAGATTTGTTTCTTTGGGTGGATGTAATGTCTTAGCCCGAAAATCTCTTCATGCTGTTGCTCTTAGCTTCAGGCTCTTAAAGCAACATGGTTATCAAGTCCATCAAGGTATGCTTCAACTGAAATTAGTATAATTAGTCCATCAATCTAATGTTTTAGTTTGTCATGTTTTCACAAATGAAAATAGCAATCAGACTTCCGAACATATGATTAAATATGATTGTATTTTAACACAGATGAGTTTAAGGATTTCATGAACCAAAAGGGTGATCTTTCAGCAAACTTCAAGAATGATGACAAAGGAATGCTAAGTTTGTACGAAGCTTCCTTTTTGGCCTTAGAAGGAGAAGATTTTCTATTAAAGGCACAGAAAAAGACCATAATATATCTAAAAGATTTCCGAACAATCTCCAGATCATCAGATGTTATGAAAAGTATTGACCATGCTTTGGAGCTTCCCTTGTACAGGAGAATGGTTATGTTGGAAGCACGATGGTATATTGAAGCATACAATAAAGAAGAGCATATAAATTGCGTCCTACTTGAACTTGCAAAACTGCAGTTTAACATGGCGCAATCTGTACTCCAAAGAGACCTTAAAGACATGTCGAGGTATGAGTACGACTATAAAGCAAATTAAGTTATAAAAATTAGGAGTAATACATACATGGCCTTTTGTATTTGTCATTTTTTGTCAGTTTGACACCTCAATTTATAATTTTGCCATTTTGACACCTAAACTTGCCTAAAATGTAATTTTAAAATCCTGTCAGCATACGTGGCGCGGAATAGCGAATCAGCATGTATCACATCATAAGGGTTTAATTGACCAGAAACTACAAGTAATAGGTGTCAAACTGATAAAAAGTAACAAGTACATGAGGTGGTAGATGCATTATGTCATCATATTAGTACAAACTATTGCATTTTAGCCAAATTTAGGTGTCAAACTGAAAAAAAATGACAAATACAGAAAGTCTATGTATTATGCCTAAAAATTATAATTAATTGATTTTGGGAAGTATTTTAACTATTTGCACGTGTTTGTGATAAGTGTTTAGTTGTTATATTAGATGTGTATTTGTTATTTTATACTTATCATTCCACTGTCAGTTTATATCTGTAGGCTATATATACTATTGTACAACAACACCGTATACATCAATGAGATACAACAATTCTTGCCAAACCTATTTACTGACTTGGTATCAGAGCTGAGTCTATGTCAACGAACTCATCTTCCTCTTCTTCTTCATCATCCATGACTTCTTCAAACACTACTACCCTTCCTTCTCTTGTTTCTACAGCTATTCCCACTCAAGTCCAACAAACCTTCTCAATTAAATTAAATTCTAAAAATTACATTCCCTGGAAGCTTTAGTTTACCCCTCTCCTTAACTATTACAATCTCCATGGAATCCTTAATGGAACTGAAGCATCTCCACCTTGTGAAATCATTGATTTCGAAACCAACCAGTCCTCTCTTAATCCCGCATATACTGCTTGGTATGCTAAAGATCAGCTATTGTTTTCATGGTTACTCTCTTCCATCACCGAAGAGATTTATCCCCAATTGATTGGCCTTAATTCTGCATCAGAGGTGTGGCGTGCCTTGGCTACGGCCTATGGCGTTATTAGTAATGCTCAGCGTACTCAATTGCACATTGAACTCCACAATCTTTCTGAAGAATCTAAATTTGTTTCTGAATACTTGTATCAGGCAAATACTATATCGGATTCTTTATCTCTTACCTAGCAACCTATTTCAACCTCTGAATTTAATGCAATTATTTTTTGGAAGTTAGGAGCTGAATATAATGGTATAATTACGGCTCTTCAGCAAAGGTTTGACCCTCCCTCCTTCCATGAACTTCATGGCCAACTAGTCACTTATGAACTACTTCTGAAATCTCAAGAGCCTACCATTCCCATGGTGAATATGGTACACTGCAGCACTTTTTCTTCAGCTACTCCTACCTCTCGCTCCCTTGGTAATGCAAATCGAGGACGCATTTAACAATGAGGTGGACGTAGAAGTTTCTCTACCACTGCTTGTCAAATTTGCGGGTTCACAAACCATGTTGCTATTGATTGCTGTCGATGGTTTGGTTCATCTTTCACATCTAGAGGTCGTTTTCGATCTCCCTCTTCGGCTTTCTCATATTCCTTTTGAGCTCGTCAAGCATACTTGACCGAATTGCCTCCCTCTTCTTCAGCTGGTCTTCTTCCAATTCCTCCTGATCATACCACTTCATGGTACCCGGATATAGGTGCAACACACCATGTCACTCTCGACTTGGCTTCTCTCAACATCTCTAAAGATTACAAGGATAAGGACAAATTATTTATTGGTAATGGTGTTGGCTTGCCCATTAAACATGTTGATTCTGCTATTCTTCCCGCTCCCTCTAAACCACTATACTTAAAAAATGTTTTGCATGTCCCCTCTATCACCAAACCACTCCTTTCGGTTACAAAATTATGCACTGATAATCATTGTTTTTTTTTGTTTTATCCTGACCATTGTTGTGTCAAAGATCAGGTCTCAAAGAAAACAGTGATTCGTGGTACAACTGAGCTTGGCCTCTATAAGCTGCATGGTGTGCTTCCCAAAATGCAAGCTCTTCATGCCGAGGCCTACCTTGCCAGCTTAGAGGAATGGCATGCAAAACTAGGACATCCAAACTACACAATTGTCCTCCATTTAGTTAATTCTTTTATGTTACCTTGTTCTTCTAAAAAAATAAATTCAAATAAGTGTGAAGTGTGTTGTCTAGGAAAGCTTCATCGCACCTCCCTACCTTTGACAAATCATCGTAGCTCTCATCCCTTGCAATTTATTCACTCGGATGTTTGGGGTCCTGCTCCATTATGTTATGTTTCTGGTTTTAAGTATTTTGTGATTTTTATAGATGGTTACTCTTTTTTTACATGGTTGTTTCCAATTAAGAATAAAAGTGATGTACCATCTATTTTTAAACAATTTCAAATAATTATTGAAAAATAGTTTGATTGTAAGATTAAGTCATTTAATTCAGATTGGGGCGGCGAATATAGACCTCTAGGTACTTATTTTGCCAATACTGGTATTATTCATGGGGTCACCTGCCCTCACACCCATGAGCAAAATGGTACTGCATAAAGAAAAATTAGAAATATTGTTGATATTGGCTTGACTCTTTTATGTCATTGTGGTGCTCCTTTTAAGTATTGGGAATTTGCCTTTGAAACTGTAATTTTCTTAATTAATCGAATGCCCACTACTTCCTTACAAAATCAAATTCCTTTTAAACTATTATTTCATAAAAATCCTAACTATTCTTTTCTTCAAATTTTTGGTTGTGCTATCTACCCTCTTTTGCGTCCATCTAATAAACATAAATTTTCCTTTAGATCCAAACAATGTATCTTTTTAGGCTACTCTCCTTCTCATTTAGGTTACTGTTGTCTCGACAAATCCACAGGGAAAATTTACATTTCTCATCATGTTCAATTTGATCAAAAAAATTTTCCATTTCATAAAGTTGACAGCCCATCCCCTACTTCTGATGTTCCGCCAGTAAGCATGCCTTCCTCTACTTGGTTAAAGCTCACTTATCCTGTGGATCACTCTATCTTCATGAGATCAGGTATTGATTTTAACTCTATCACTTCCTTATCTCCCTCATGTTTATCTCCTACTTCTCCCTCAAACTCCAATTCTATCTCCAACACTACCCATTCTCCTTCATCCTTATCTTCAACAATAAACCCGAATCCACCACACACCCAAACTATTTACAACCCTGATAGCATCAACTTATTTGTTGATTTATGTCCCTCATCATCGCCAACCCAACCACCTCCACCAATCCGAAGTCATCCAATGCAACTTCGGCAATCTACTCTTCACCGCAAACCCACAGTTTTGCATACTACCATCTCTACCTCATCTTCTATCCCTGACAGTGAGCCAACGTCTTACACCCACGCCATCAAATTTCCAGAATGACGTCATGCTGCAACTTGAAATGGAAGCCCTCCATCGCAATAAGACATAGACACTTGTACCTCCACCCTCCGGAAGCAATGTTGTGGGAAATCGCTGGGTTTACAGAATTAAACGCAAAGTGGATGGCACAATTGACAGGTATAAAGCCCATTTGGTGGCTCGAGGGTATACACAGGAGTATGGTCTTGATTATCGGGAAACATTCAATCCTGTTGTCAAGCCGATGACAATCCGGACAGTTATTTCTATTGCAGTCACTCATGGTTGGTCACTTTGACAACTTGATGTAAGTAATGCTTTTTTGAATGGGGATCTTGAAGAAAATGTTTACATGGTCCAACTACAGGGGTTTGAGGATAAACGCTTTCCCCATTATATTTTTCAATTAAAAAAATCATTATACGGACTCAAACAAGCGCCCAGGGCTTGGTTTCAAAAATTGAGTACATTCTTACTCACTCTTGGTTTTATTGACTATACATCTGATTCCTCTCTTTTCATTTATCACAAAAATGGTGATCACTGTTTCTTATTGGTTTATGTTGATGATGTTATCCTCACTGGCAATAATCAAATGTTGATAGATTCTCTTGTCCGCAATCTATCTACTGCCTTCTTACTTCGCGACTTGGGACCACTGCACTACTTTCTTGGCATCCTGGTGTCTCATACTCCCACAAGTGTTTCTTTGTCTCAGTCATCTTATGTTAATGAGATCTTGACATGGGCAGGCATATCTCAATGCAAACCTTGTCCCTCTCCAATGGTTGCTACTACTCGCCTTACTTCGGAAGGACAACTTTTACAATCTGATGAAGCCTCTCTTTACCGAAGAATTTGTGGCAGTTTGCAGTATTTAACACTTAACCATCCTGATATTTCTTTTTCGGTGAATCGGCTTTGTCAGTATATGCACAAGCCAACTGTTGATCACTTTAAGGTTATGAAGAGAGTTTTGTGCTATCTTAAAGGAACATCTGACCAGCGCCTGTTATTTAACAAATGCAGCACTTGCTCCTTAACTGTGATTTCAAACGCCGATTGGGCAGGTTGCCGGACGACAGGCAGTCTACGGGTGGCTTTTCATATATTTTGGTAATAACCTCATCGCTTGGAATTCAAAGAAGCAACGTACAGTCGCCAGGTCCTCAACTGAATCTGAATTTCGAGTAGTAGCAGACGTCAATATGGAGCTAAAATGGTTGACGCACCTGTTGACTGAATTGGGCGTTTCTTTTCTCGTACCGCCTCACATTTACTGTGACAATTTGGGTGCAATTTTTCTCTCGTCTAATGCCATCTTTCACGCCCGAACTCGTCACGTTGAAATTGATTTCCATTTCATTCGTCAACAAGTTGCTCACAAAGAACTTACCGTCTCTACCATTTCCTCTGTTGATCAATTGGCTGATCTCATGACAAAACCGTTGTCCCCTCTGTTGTTCGTCCATTTTCACAACACGCTTCGGTTACATTGCTCTCCACCATCAACTTGAGGGGGCGTGCTCGTGATAAGTGTTTAGTTGTTATATTAGATGTGTATTTGTTATTTTATACTTATCATTTCACTGTCAGTTTATATCTGTAGGCTATATATACTATTATACAGCAACACCGTATACATCAATGAGATACAGCAATTCTTGCCAAACCTATTAACTGACTGCATGCAATTATTAGTTGGTGGGAAAATTTGGGATTGGCAAACAAGTTGAGCTTCAGCAGAGACAGATTAGTGGAATGTTTCTTCTGGACGGTTGGAATGGCCTTTGAATCTCAATTTAGTTCCTGCCGCAAAGGACTAACAAAAGTCACCTCACTAATTACCACCATCGATGATGTGTACGACGTTTATGGTAGTTTAGATGAACTGGAGCTGTTTACAAACGCTGTTGAAAGGTTTGTACCATTTGACTGATCTTTTTTTTTTTGGTCATGAACCATTTGATTGATCTATGAAGTCATTAATTTTCCAAACAAATTATTAGATAATTCTCTTTGCTTCGTCATGATTGCATATAACTTTAATATTCATGATTCATGAAATTGAGATCCGTATAAAATTAACATATAGTATAAAAGAACAACGGGCACGTGTGTTAATCTTAGCACTTTTTCACCCATATATTTGAGATAATAATTATTAATATTAATTATTATTAATTTATTTACACGTATATATATTCTGACTATATTGAAATTAAAATGATAAAATATTTTTAATTTTAATATTTAGATATTTTAATTTTATAATTAAAATATTTTATTTACATGTACATACTTGAATAATATATATTTAAAAGTAAAATAAAAATTATATCTTTATAAATAAATTTATTGATTATTAAGTTCATTTTTGAAATATTACATTTTAAAATATAAAGTTTATAATTTTTATAAATATAATCTAGCCTTCAAATATTATTAAGTTCATTTTTCTATTTGTTTTTATAATTTAAAAATTATTAGATTATAAATAGTTTAATATAAGATATACTAGCTCTATACAAGTAAAAAATAAAATAGATAATCAATGAGTAATTATTTAGTCAAATGATATATTAAAATATGATATATTTGATTTACATGATCTATAACTTTATGAATATTAAAAAATTAAAAATTTTTGAAGTTATTGATTGTTACTTAGAATAAAATATTTATGAATAAAAATTATAAAATAATAATTCTCATTTTTTAGGTTATTAAAGAGAAATTAAAAATTCAAAAGTATTTTTATTTATAATAATTAACTTGAGTTATAAATTGTCAATATAACTTTTTAATATTCACTTATTTTAATGAAAATTTAAAAATATTTTATTTATACATATAGTTTCCAATAATATCGATTTAATATTAAAATAAAATTTACATTTGCATAATCGATCTTTGTTTGTTTTTTTATTATCAATTTTTAATATTTAAAACTTACAATTTAGAATTCACAATACTTTATAAGTTTATTAATTTTGTATTATGAATTTTTTAAGATTTTATAAATATTAAAATATTTTTAAATTTCTGTTTAAGCTATTTTAATTTTATTTTAAAATAACTTATTTATTTATAAAAAGTTGTAAATAATATTTTTATTATTGTAGTATATTATAAAGTTAATTGAACTAGAAAGTATATGTTTAAATAATTTTTTTGTGTACAATAATCAATTTAATCCTTTTTGGACTTTAAATATAAATTTAAGGACTAAAAAGAAATTTGTCAATAAAAAGCAAACCAAACGAAATATCTCAGCAGGAATGCGTGTCCTTACTTTCAGTACGGATGTGTTTATAAGGTCAAATTTTACAAGTTAAAGTGTTTATAAGATTATACCTTTAGTACAAGAAGCAAATAAAATTGTCACTACAAGTATAGGGAGTTAGATATGTATCTAACCTTTGTTTAATGACAATTATTATTTTTTTTGAAACCATTATTATATATTAAGATGTGTCTTATTTAATTAAGGATTTTAGATAAAACTTTCCTTTTATTTCGTTGAAAATTTTTGCCTACTCTAACTTAACTATATTTTATTCAATAGTTAGTTTTATAATATAAATAATTTCGTTCTCTATGTGAAAATTTTTATCTACTTTAACTATACTGTACAGTAAGATGTGTCACGTCTCCAATAATTTTTTCAGTAAGAAAACTGAAGAAATTGTCTGTTATTTCTATAAGATGGGATGTAAAAGCTGCGCAAGATCTTCCAAACTGCATGAAATTATCATTCATTGCTCTCCATAACACTGTCAATGAGATGGCTTATGAAACCCTCAAGGAACAAGAAGAACACATCATTCCTTACCTGGCAATAGCAGTATGTTTGGTCTTTTTTTTTTTTTTTTTTTTTTCCAACAAACGAATTATTAATCTATAAGTGGCAAGTTCAATTGATCCATATTGGTTTGGCCTTCTAACTATGCATCATCAGTTGGAAGACCAAGACTATTGTATAATATCTTCATTTTTAATATCATGAACTATATATATATTTTCAGTGGGCTGATTTATGCAAAGCATTCTTACAAGAAGCGAAGTGGAGGCACAACAAATCCACACCAGCATTCAATGACTACATGGAAAATGGATGGATATCTGTATCAGGAATTGTTATACTCATTCATGCCTATTTCTTACTAAATCAAAACAACTCGAAGCAGGCTCTTGATTCTTTAGTAAACTACCCTGATATGTTGAAATGGCCGTCTATTATTTTTCGACTTTGCAACGATTTGGCCATATCATCGGTATGTGCATCTTTTTTTTTCACTGGCATCACATTATTGTTAGCTTGCCCCCATAAGACCCTTCACTGTTAGCTATTAATGTTAGTAAAGGGATGAGGTATATTGATTCTAACTTTTAATTGTGGAACATCTCACAAATATGGGTATTAGTGATATCAATTAAGAATTAAATTCTTAGCACCTTCAGGAATCCAAAATCTTAGGTTCCTGCACGTAGAACATCATCAGCCAATCATAACTTTGATGCACTTATAAAAATGGACAATGCTTATAAAAAATTTAAAATTGTGTCATTAACATTATTTTTTCCGAACTTGATGTGTGATATTTTGTCAGGATGAACTAAATAGAGGTGAAACTGCGAATTCAATCTCATGCTACATGTATGAACATGAAGTTTCAGAGGACATAGCACGCGAAGAAATGAGTAAAATGATAGACAACGCTTGGAGAAAGATGAATGAATATTATCAAATGGGTGAGACTTGTTTTGAAAAACCTTTCACGGAAGCAGCAATCAATGTTGCCAGGATTTCACAATGCATATACCAATCATGGAGATGGGCATGGGGCACCTGATGGTATATCAAAGAAAAGAGTTTCGTCACTGATAATTGAGCCCACTTCACTTGTTGAAAGCTGAAGATTGTTTGTGCTTTTTTACTCCTAAAAGAAAATACGAAACTTGAATTTGAAGTTTGCATACTGAGTTTGGGTGTATATATATATATATATATGGATTTTTGCACTCCTCCTGTTGATAATTGCACTCTATTTTGACTTCATTAATTTATAGTTTAAATGACTTAATTAATCTTAATTTAAAATAATTATATTTTATTACTAGTTCATTAAATTATGAAAAGTATCTTTTCCACAACAATCAATACTAACTTAATTATATATGCATGGTCAAAATAAATAACTTGAATGTAAATAAATTTATAATTTTATTAATTTGTCATATTATTTTACTTTTGTGTTCAACATATAATGCTAAAATTTTATTAAAAACCAGTTATATTTCTTTATAAATTTAGTTGTGAAATACTAATTTTTAATTCTTTAATTGTATTAACGTTTTAGGTGTTTATACATGATAAAAAAAACTTTTCAATGGTGAATTTAATTTTAAGTTTTCTATTAAAGGTTTTAATAAAATGGTATTATACAACATAAAAAAAATTAATGGTGAATTAAATTTTAAGTTTCTATTAAAATTTTTTAATAAAATGATATAATATAAAATTAAAAATATTACATGTAGTGAAAAATTAATATAAAATAAAATAATTAAAAGTTACACTTTACAAATAGAAATATAATTTTTGATTGAGAAGTACTAAAGTCATTGTATTTAGTATAAAGATTTAAATGGAATGCATTTATAAATGGTGCAAAAATCTCAACCCTACTAAAAATATTTTATTGGTCTAAATAATTTTTAAAAATTTACATGTTTATAAATGTCAGTTGTTATATCATTAACCCATGTTCATATTGTAATATGTGTAAACGTAAAGATGTTGTTTGTATATATTCTTGTATGATTACAAATAGAACAGTACATCACTTATATATACACGCATGAGAGAAGAAATATATAGGAATACAAATACTGAAATACATATCAGGAATAACAAACATTAGATAACTGATAGAGAGTCGTAATTATCCATAACAGCCCCCCTCAAGCTGAGCCGACCAAAGGAACAAGGCGAAGCTTGGATCGATGTGTGTTGAAGAGCTGACGACCGAGAGGCTTGGTAAGTATATCGGCAATTTATTCTTAACTAGAAATATGGCGAATGGAGATGACACCTTTGAAGACTTTCTCACGAGTGAAGTGTTGATCGAGCTCAATGTGTTTAGTGCGTGCATGTAGGACTGGGTTTTGAGTCAAATGAATTACACTAACATTGTCACACCACATGAGAGCCGAAGAGGAGGCAGAGAAGCCAAGTTCATGAAGAAGAGAACTTAGCCATAGTATTTCAGTGGTGGCATTGGCAATTGCGCGATACTCGCTTTCTGTGGAAGAACGAGCTACTGTGTGTTGCTTCTTCGTAGTCCAAGAGATGAGATTACAACCCAAGTAAATCGCATATCCATTTGTCGACCTTCTATCGTCAGTGCAGCCCACCCAATCACTATCCGTGAAACACTGAAGGTTGAGATCCGAGGACTGAGCAAAGTAGAGCCCCTAGGACTTGGTGTGTTGGAGGTACCGCAAGAGCCTTTTGACAGCTTGCCAATGGAGAGTGGTAGGGAAATGCATGTATTGGCAAAGTTTATTAACTGAGAAGGCAACATCAGGCCTGGTGAGGGTAATGTATTGTAGTCCACCTACAATTTGGCGATACAATGCACCATCATCAAAGGGCTGTCCATCAGTTTTGTTTAATGGTGGCAAAGGCACCATGGGTGTATGGCTCAGTTTGCAAGAGGCCATGTTGGCCTATAATAACAACTCTTGAACATATTTTTGTTGAGTCAAGATCAGACCCGAAGCACAAGGTTTAGCTTCCATGCCCAAAAAAAAATTCAAGTCTCCAAATTGTCGAACCGGAAACTTAGTGCCAAGCTGATGAATGAAATTATCAAGTGCAGCAGGGGATGTACCTGTGACCAAAATGTCATCAACATAAACTAGTATATAAAGCTTATCATTACCAGAGTTGTGAATGAAAAGGGATGGGTCTGCTTGAGATGCATGAAATCCAAGGTGGACAAAGTAGGAATGAAGTCGATGAAACCATGCCCTTGGAGCTTGCTTGAGTCCATACAAGGACTTGTGGAGCTTACAAACAAAGTCAGGATGTGTTTTATCAATGAAGCCAGTTGGTTGGGTCATGTAAATTTCTTCATCAAGAAAACCATGCAAGAATGCATTAGAGATGTCAAGTTGACGAATGGGCCATTGATGAATAGTAGCAATAGCAATAACTGTGCGTATGGTGGTGTATTTAATCATAGAGCTGAAGGTCTCAATGTAGTCTACACCACTCTCTTGAGTAAAGCCACGAGCAACTAAACGTGCTTTATAACATTGAATGGTACCATCTGCATGTTGCTCACTTTAAAAAGCCATTTGTTAGAAACAATATTCTTGCCAAGAGGTTTGGGTACAAGGGACCATGTGTGATTTTAAATTAGAGCATTGTACTCTGATTGCATAGCATTGCGCCACTCAGGGATTTTATTAGCTTGGTTAAAAGTTTTGGGTTCGGTGCAAGAGGCAGGAATGGTGGTGAGATGGGCTTGTCATTTGGCAAAGGTAGAAGGACGAAGAACCATATGATGTTGGCGGGGAGGGGTGGTTATTTCGGTGTCAGGGAATTGGGAGAGGTTGGCTATAAGTTGGAGTCCTGGAGGAGAGTTGTGAGGTGGTAGAGGTGGGGTGGATGAGGAGGGAAAGGGTGATAAGGATAGGGGAGTAGATGGAGAGGATAAAATTAAGGGTGAAGATAAGTTAAGGGGAAGAGATGTACCTGAAGATGAATTGGAGCCGTGTGAGGGTGGTGAATGCCCGTAGAGATGGAGCCATGGAGGAGTGTCTGTTCCATCTTTGACTTGTGATTGGATTGTGTCTTTATAGGGAAACATATTGTCAATGAATTTAATGTTTCTAGCTGTGTATATCCTATGACTTTGCATGTCTAGACAAAGATAACCAGCATGAGTGGGACTGTTATCAAGATAGACACAAGGAGAGGTGCGAAAAGAAAATTTATGGGTGTTGTAGGGGCGAAGGAGAGGGAAGATAGCACATCCAAATGGCTTGAAGGTAAGATAGTGAGGTTGTTTGTGGTGTAGGAGGAAGTATGGCGATTTAATTTGTAAGGTGTGAGAGGGCAAATTGTTAATTAAGAAAGTAGCCATTTGAAAGGCATAGGGCCAGAATTTGAAAGGGATTGTAGCATGGGCAAGTAAAGTGAGACTTGTGTCAATTAAATGACGAATTTTACGCTCGGCTAATCCGTTTTGCTCATGTGTATAGGGGCAGGAAATTCTATGGATTATGCCATGATGTTGGAAATATTTATTTAATTTTTGAAATTCCCCACCCTAATCAGAATGAAAAGATTTAATTTGAGTGTTGAATTATCTTAGAACATATGCTTGGAATTGAAGAAAACAATTCTAGACTTCACTTTTCTGTTTAAGAAAATATATCCAAATATACCTCGTAAAGTCATCAATGAATAGAACAACATAACGAAATCCTTGATTTGATAAAATTGGGGATGGACCCCATACATCAGAGTGTATAATTTGAAAAGGAAGTGTGCTATGATGTTCTACTAAAGCAAAAGGAAGCTTTGATAATTTCCCTAAATAACATGAAGAACAAGGGGAATATTTTTTATTTGAGCAAAGAAGATTAAAGTCATTGACAACTCGAGAAACAGTCCTAAAATGGGGATGACCTAAACGATCATGCCAGTCTTGGATGGAAAGACACTCAGCTGCCAAAGCATGCTTTGATGGTTGTTTGAGGGCATACAAGCCATCCTCACTCGGTCCTTGGAGTAGGGTTCTCCGGGTAACCTGATCCTTTATGATAAAATGATTAGGCCAAAATTCAAAGAAACAAGAATTGTGAGATGTGAATTTATGAACAGATAATAAATTTTTGGTGAGTTGAGGAACATGTAGAACATGATTAAGTTTTAATGGTTTAGCAAGAGTAGAAAAAGAAGTGGTACCCGTATGGTTTATTGGGAGACCTTGGCCATTGCCAACATGGAGTTGATCAGTACCTTGATAGTCACTGATGGTGCTTAAAGTCGACATGTCAGGAGTGGTATGATAGTTTGCACCAGTGTTAGGGTGCCAAATATACAGCGGCGATGGAGCATAAGAGGAGTAATAAGGAGATGATGCTGAAACTGACTGTAGTTTGCCTGTGGTAGAGAGAAGAAATTGCACTTAGGTTGATAGCGCTTGCAGCATACATCAGCTGAATGATTTCGAAGGCCACATATCTGACATGGTCCTCGAGCCAAATGATCAAAAATTGCTGCTGTTGTTTCGGTTTTGAGGAAGTGAAGGTCAAACAGTTAGTGTTGGGAGAAGTGGACCGACATCAGGTTGTTTGAATGCTACATTAGCCATAAGTGAGAGTGTATGACTTTTGAGCAGAATTTCTTGCGCTACCAATTCACCATAGAGTTAAGGGAAAGTGACAAGATGAGGACGAATGTTAAGGCTGCTAATAATGCCATGATATTCAGGACCAATGTTCCTATAAATAATAGCGTTGAACTCAGCTTAAGAAAGAGAACAACCAGCTAATTCGAGTTCATCCGATAATGCCTTAGCTTTCTTGAGGTATTCAGCTATAGATAAATCATTCTTTTTGACTTCTTGCAATTCAATATGAATTTGCAATTGTCTATTTTGAGAAATAGAGCCAAAGGCATTGGCTAAGGCTTTCCAAACAGCTTTGGATGAATGATGACCAATAGCATAGAGAAAAACATCTTCACTGAGAGAGGAGAGGATCCAAGAAAGGACCATTTGATCTTTGGAAAACCAAGTCTCATATTCTGGGTTGTCCACCTGTTGAGTTAGATCAGATGCAAAAGTAATTATTTGTGGAGGTGGAGCAAAATTTGGGTGGATAAATGAGTGGAGTTTTTTATAGTTTAAGAGAGGCAAAAACTGAGCCTTCCAAGAGAGGTAATTTTTCGGTGTCAGCTTAATGGAGAAGGTGTGGTGAGCTGTTGAATTAATGGTAGGTTGTGTTGATGCAGGGATGATCTGAGTTGAGAGAGAAGAAGATGCCATTGATGGGTATCAGCTTTGATACCATGTAAACGTAAATATGCTGTTTGTAAATATTCTCGTATGATTACAAAGAGAACAGTACATCACTTATATATACACGCATGAGAGAAGAAATATATAGGAATACAAATACTGAAATACATATCAGGTATAACAAACATTAGGTAACTGATAGAGAGCCGTAATTATCCATAACAATATGGACCAGGCACGTGCAAGATGAAAACGTGCGTCTTTCTTTTTTTTCGAGTCAAACGTCTTTTTTTTAGCTTCAAATGTCTTTTTTTTCGCATCAAGAATATGCAGGATCATTGATCTTCACATCCATGTTCATTGAGGATCAATGAATTTGCAAGTGAAGATCAATGAGTCTGTTGCAGGTTCATTGACCTTTACTTGAAAGTTCATTGATCCTCAATGAACATGCAAGTGAAGATCAATGAAACTGTAGTAGGTTCATTAATCTTCACATGCATGTTTGTTAACATTCATCTGCAGACTCATTAATCTTCATTTGCAAGTTCACTTTCAATCTCATTAAAAAAATTAATAAGTATTTTTTATTTATTTATGAAGAACCTCCAATTAATAACAAATGAA
>CATIWK010051992.1:0-12438 GCA_949634005.1 Mallotus japonicus | reverse complement strand
CATATTAATAAATTTTCTTAAATTTTTTTATAGTCAATAATTTTTCTTAAGCCAATTAGCAAGCTATGCAATTTTTATTATAAGTTTGAATAAATAATTAAAATACAAATTTTTCTTAAATTTTTTTATGGTATAAAATATATATTTAATTTATCATAGGACTGTTTTTACTTAAATGATGTATTAAATTTAAGTTATCATATATACAGTCATATTAAATTAGTACTTTATTTTTTTCTACCCTGATAGTTTTGTCTCGACCCTTATAATTCTCTCTAAATCAAATCACATTAATTAAAATTAAGTAAATTTTAGATACTAATAGCTGAAATGATATATATATTCAATTTGAGGTAATAAAATTGTTATAAAATATATACATATGCGATACTGGCTTATAACAATTATGAAATATATATTTAATTAGCGAAACATACATGGATTATCACTCAAATTATAAGCAAATTATTGAGCATTTTATAATTATCTTAAGAAAATCAAATAATTTTTGGTATTTTGGCTCACCACACAGTTGACCAAAAAATGGGACAAAAATGATAGGTAGAACTCCATGTTTTCCATCAAAACAGCTCATATATGGCCTGTGCATACAGACCTCAAACAGTAATACATAGAGAATTATACAAATCACAGTATTTACAAGCCATGAAGCTACTGTTTATACATAGAAAAAGAAGAGAAGAAGAAGAAGAAGAAAACACAGATGCAACAACTGGCTTTTAAACCAGAAAAAAAGAGAGAAAATAAAAAGGTAGAAACTTTTTAGTTGAAAAGATACTTTACGAGGCATAAACAGTGTTTGTATGCAGTTGTGCATGTAAAAGAAAGAAAGAATATTATTTTTTCTTTGTTATCTCCTCCAAATCCAAAGATTAGAGATAAAAGAGAGAAATTTTGATCACAACCCAACAACACAAAGTTTAAAGAGAAACGCTTTCTTCACTTCTCTGTCTCATTATGGATTGTGATTTATCTCCATTCTCGCTCTCTCTCGAAGTCTCAGCTCATCTTCTTGCTTCAAGCTCTGGCTGATGATGTCATCTTCCATGCAAATTCGTTAGGTTCTTGATTCTCTTATTCTTCTTTTGTATAATAGTCTTGTTTGCTTCAAAGGTCTTGTTTTGTTCTTGTTCTTGACCTGGTTTCATTTTAATTATCAGGGGAGTCATAGCTGTTTTTTTTTTCTCCTTTTCTTTGGGTTGTGATAGACAGCTCATGATTTCATCTGGGTTTGTTTGGTTTCTGGGAAAAAGTAAATAGAAGTAAAGAAAATGAGTTTTGAGTTATAAACAATTCATTCAGGTGAATTTTATTTCATGCAAAGCTCATAGCTAATGTTATTTTTTAGCTGTAGCTTACATAGGCTTCAAGAAAGATAATTTGAAGTCAAAGCTTTAGCTTAAATTCTTCTCAGCAAAAATAGCAGCGGCCCATGAGTTTAATTTCTTTGAAGAAAAAAATGTGCCAACCATTTTTGAGTAAAAAGTTTTTTAGATTCAGCTGTTTTCTTTTTGTGGTTATTAAGCTAGATATGATCATTGTTTTCTTGGCTGAATTCATCATCTTTTGTTTTTTTTCTTTTGAAGATTGAGTTGAGTTCAAATTCTGTTTGCCCCATCTGTTCATTGATTTCTTTGAAAATAACAAAAGGGTGTGAGCCTTTGTTTGGTTGATTAGTAAGTGTTAAAAAGGATTGAGAAAAAAAAAAGTGGTTTTTCTGTAGATTGACAATCTCATCTCAATACAACCAAGCCAATTTGTTGTAGTGGGTATGTTTTGGTATGTAATTTTTTAGATTTTTCAGTGGCTGCCAATGGTATTTTGGAGATGCAATTCAATTTCAACTATTCCAGTCACATTTTTTCTACAACCAAACAAGAACGGCAATGGAGCTGCCAGAAAAGTCTAATAATACCTATAGGCATGGGGTGTTAAATTTTTTAATTTTTAACTTATTGTTCTTTTTCTCTTGGCCTTTTTACAAAATTCTGGATGCAATGATGGAATTCCATGTCAGCCTTGAATATTCTCTGTGATGTATTCCAGATTTACAGTTTTTGGTTTTTACTCTTATTAAATCTCAAGATTCTTAGCTTTCTGAGTCAGATGATGTCTTTTCTTTCACTTACTGTATCAATCCCATGTACCTTAACCATGGTTTTGGTTCTTACGCAACAATTTTTTTAGTAAAAAACTGCAACTAGGCTTCATTTCTTGAGATATTTTATTTTAAAGCTCCCTTTTTTCTGTCATTCTTGCACTGTATTTATGTGGTTATTATTTATGTGTGAATGTTCAGGTATTTGAAACTACAAAAGAGTAGGACCTTGTCATATTCTGGTGTCCGGAGTCGATTTGAATTGTAACATTGGCAATGGGGCACCTATCCTCCATGTTCAATGGACTGGCAAGGTCGTTTTCAATAAGAAAGTCGAAGAACTATGAAAATGGTGATGGTAGAGAAGCTGCAGATGCAATGGCTAAGGAAGCAAAGAAGAATGACCTGATATTGCGATCTTCTGGCTGTGTAAATGTTGATGGTTCCAAGAATTTTGCATCAGCTTTTTCAAAGAGAGGTGAGAAAGGAGTAAATCAGGATTGCTTCATTGTATGGGAGGTAAGAGTTAAAATGTTCGCAACTATATGAGTAATGGGTGCTAATTTTTTAATTTCTTTTCCATGTTTCCATTGATGGCAATCATTGTTTAGATGCATGCATTTTCTCGTTTACTGACTCTGTGATTTCAGTGCATTTTCCTAAGGAATGATGTTGTTCTTATTAACATGGAAATAGGAATTCGGATGCCAAGAAGACATGATATTTTGTGGGATATTTGATGGACATGGCCCCTGGGGCCATTTTGTGGCAAAGAAAGTCCGAGAATTGATGCCATCATCTCTTCTCTGTAATTGGCAGGAGACTCTTGCTTGTAACTCACTCGATCCGGATATTGACCTGGAATCAGATAAAAAGCATGAAAAATTCCATATTTGGAAGCATTCCTATATAAAGGCTTGCGCTATGGTTGATCAAGAGCTAGAGCAGCTTCGAAAGATTGATACATGCCATAGCGGAACAACTGCCTTGACTATTGTCAGACAAGTAAGCTAAATGTTATTTTAGGAACTTATTTTGGACACAATCAAAGCTCTTTCAAGGATTTCTTGGCTGTCTGCAATATATGACCTGATGTTCTCTTGTATCACTGTCTTACACAAAATTAGTGCATGGTCAAGTTCGGTTCACAGTAACAATGTTGTAAATTGTGTTTGTTTAGGGTGAACTCATTTATGTTGCAAACGTTGGGGACTCTCGCGCTGTATTGGCTACCACTTTAGATGATGGAAACTTGGTACCAGTTCAGCTTACTATTGATTTCAAGCCCAATTTACCTCGTTAGTTCCTTACCTTCTTCATTCTTTCCACAGAAAATTAAAGAAGAAAACTTATGGTTCTTACAGTAATCTTGATCTTTTTGGCAGAGGAGGCCGAGCGGATACATCAGTCCAATGGACGGGTGTTTTGTTTAGATGACGAGCCAGGGGTGCACAGAATTTGGCTGCCAGATCAGGAATCACCCGGACTGGCAATGTCAAGAGCCTTCGGGGATTACTGTGTGAAGGATTTTGGGCTTATTTCTGTTCCTGAAGTGACACAAAGGCATATAACCAGCCACGACCAATTTGTCGTGCTGGCAACTGATGGGGTAGGTACAATGCATCAATGCAAAAGCTTGATCAAATTATTAAAGAAGCATGACACATTTCCATTCATTATCACCTACATTAATGCATTTCCATTATTGCTTAGGTATGGGACGTCATTTCTAACCAAGAAGCAGTACAGATCGTATCGTCGGCACCAGACAGGGCCAAGGCAGCTAAGCGTTTGGTTGAGTGTGCAGTGCATGCATGGAAACGCAAAAGGAAGGGGATTGCAATGGATGATATATCAGCTATTTGCCTTTTTTTCAACCCCTCACTTGTCTCAACAAATTCAATCTGTTAGTACAGCAAAATAGTGATTAGAAGATGTAATTTCCCTTAAAATTCCGAATGTAGTCGTTAGAAAGTGTTCATTTCATTCCAATGCGCCATATTATTATCTTATAGCTAGTTAATTTATGCATTGAGCAGCCGACTGATTAATACCACCAACATAGAATAAATGAAATTTCATATTACGCCTGACAGCCTCTGAAGCAAATCCATATCATTTATGGGTTTATGAGAAGAGGCATAAAACCAACTCTCATTCATCATTGGTCTCAATTCTTCTTGACACATGAAACTCTATCCAATGGGAAGGAAACAACATGAATACCCTTTATTGTTTTTAGCCATAAAAACAAGCAGAAATTAAAAAATAACTCAAGAGCCAATCACACATCCAGCTAAAGCCATGCCACTAAGGCTGATTCTTGAAAAACACATTGTTCAGAAAGAACATGTGCTAAACTATTAGTATGACTGACAACATGGGATTTTTTTACAATATATTGACTACCAATCTCTGGGTTACATTTCTTTGAAGGCGAAAAAGAATGTATATACACAAACAATTTTTTTTTCCTGGTAGACATTGTTAGCATGTTAATGTTTCTGTAGTATCAATAGTTTCAATTTCTTTTGTCTGTCTGCTCATTTCTCTTCGTACACAATCATTCTGTTTCTGTTCTTTAACTGTTTGTTCCCCTCCATAGCTATAAGGTTGTAACTTAATGGAATACATGAGGAGATGCATAAAACTCACTCTCATTGAACACTGGTCTCAAATCTTCTTGACGCATGAACTCCAAAGGGAAGGAAACAAGATGTCCCTTTATTAATTTTAGCCTTTCCATTGGCTCTGTCTCCTTGGTTTCTCCATTCTCATGATATTCTAGCTTTACAGGAGCTATTCCTAGATCAATGGTCGTGTGTCCGAGTTTCTCCTTCCAGTAGTTCATGCTTTGTCTCAAAGCAGCTCTGTTGTCAATGACAATGCATGTCAGGAAAGTAAAATACAAGAAGATTGAACCATTATGTTGTGTTTGGAGTGTACCTTGAATGTATGGAATCATTTGGAAGACATACAAAGACATCTTGATAGATTGTCGTATTTTCCTGTCAGAATAATTTCAGACCAAAGTAAATCACTGGGAAGTAAGTAATCTATTTATTCAAAAATAGCTTTCCATCCTCACCTTTGCAATGGATAACCATAAATCTTGATATGTTGTGTCCGCTACAGGATCACTGATTTTATTGATCTGAAAGAAGGAAGAAGAGTGGCAATTGCTAATTATAAAATTATACATGAGCTGAAAAACCAATTTCAGGGACATGCTGAGGAAGACAAACCTCTCCTGCAGTAAGACCAAGATGCTCTAACCACAACGAGCTTCGCAGACTATAAGTAAATTTTCCAGCTTTCCAAGGCTCTCCATTCATGTACGAGTCAACAAACTCCTTATCTTCAATAACCACCCCTATCTGAGACAACAACATTAATCAAGTTCTACATATAAATTTTGCTTTAAGGTTATAAGATGCACGAAATACCTCTGAGTCTCTAGATCCAAGCAAACTCCTATCATTAATATTGGATGATCCGATCACGGAGACACAATCATCTACTATCATAACTTTGCTATGTACATAAACCTGCATGAAAATTAAGAAGGATTCTAAATATCATCTTAGAGCCAATGTGCATTGTGGGTGTTAGGTCAATAACTTGGCTGTGCTTAGAACCAAGTCATTTTTGTGCAACAGAATGTTTAGAATGTGCGAAGAAGTGAGATACAAAATAATACCTGACTCGTGGCAACCGGACCGTCCTTGAAAAGTCTACCATATGTTCTCAGGCCATAAAATGAAATGTAATTCTGTGTTTTAGGACCGAGCAATGCATTGAGATTGTACAATATTGAGGTCTTTTCTCTGGAAATAGTTCGATACTGCCAATGCATTATGGCTCTAACTGTAGCTGCCCCTCCATCATCTAGACCTCCCTGTCAATTATGTATCAAAATATAAGAGAAAGGCCAAGTATTCTACTCTAAAATAGCATGTTGAGCAATAGTTAAACCTGGAAGCCTGGTAAGAGCGGTATAACAATGATGACCCGGAAACACTTCTGTTCTTTGTGGGCTTGCAAAATACGCTTATATAATGCATCTAGGATGCGGTTCTGTATAATCTCATCTCCATAAAGACCTGATATGAAAAACTGGTTCTGGAAGCAGAAAGCCAACAAATAGTTGTTTCAGAAATCACATTGGAAAATTGATTTTACAGACTGGTCAAATAACTCTAAATATTAACGTAGAAAATAGCTCAGATATCTTGACAATAACCTCTATGTAGATAAAATGTTGTGCTTTTTTGATGAGAGAACAGTAGGCATTATGAATGCTTTCTTCAGTTTGGCTAGCTCCAGCAGACCATTGACTGACACTTCTGATAACCTACAAATCATACTTATCTTCAGTATGATGAATGAAAATATATCATAGATTGATATTAAAAATTTAAAACAAGATACATAAAAGGAAGGGAAGAATAGTAAACAAATATGCATTTATGGCCATGTTATCCTTCCCCCCACAAATGAACTTTTTTGCACTGCAATATGCATGAAGAAAGGACCATGATCTTCAAGTCGTTCTGAGTTATTAAAAGGGACATGAAGGGGTATTTAACCTGACAATGGCAGGCAGTACGAGGCCCAACTTGTCCACAAGCAGACACATTATCATCATCTTCTTCTGATGTTACTGACAATTCATCTGACATCTGAGAGTTGCTTTTCTGATCAAAAGAATCAAGTTCATCAATGCAACCTTC
Source organism: Mallotus japonicus (assembly GCA_949634005.1). Classification (NCBI taxonomy): domain Eukaryota; kingdom Viridiplantae; phylum Streptophyta; class Magnoliopsida; order Malpighiales; family Euphorbiaceae; genus Mallotus; species Mallotus japonicus. The sequence goes on along the minus strand of CATIWK010051992.1, from coordinate 5,586 downwards.
CGGTGGTGCATCTGGAGCTACGCCTTCAACTTTGGATTTCTGGAAGGCGAATGAGAAATTTCCACAGAAGCCAGTTGGCTGGTCAGGATTATTGCTATTCCTATGCTCAGCAACGAATGTTTGGTTCACACTATAAGAAACTGGTGCATCAGCTTCCTGAGGCAATAGCAATGGCACATCTTGCAATGGTGATGGCGAGAAGGAATCCTGCCTTTCAATGCTTGTCTGGTTTTCTTCCACATTTTTTCTCTCAATATCTATCTCTTTACTTTTTCCCATATAATGAGGAAGGACCATGTGGTGGTGAGGCATTAATAATGGAATTGTCTGCTCATTTGGAGCCTCGCTTCTCTAAGGAACAATGACCAATGTCAGAAACTAAATTTATGAGGCAGAATAAAATTATGTCATAGGAGAGTTGAAAGGAGACCTTAGCATGGTTCCAGCGTTGAACAAAGTGCCTAGCAACATCACGGCAAGCTGGTCCCCAAAGAGCACAATGGACATCATGCCAAGGCATTCGTGGATATTTCGATCGATGTAGTTCATCTTTCATAGTGTCCTCCCAAGAATTTGGTTCTGATTCCCTGGACATACAATTATGAGCATCTTCATTGTTTAAAGTTGATTTTATTACATGTGATGCTAACCTATACCTGATTCTTTCTCATGAACCAATAATTACATAAAATTTAGCATAATTGGTTCATTGCAAATAATTTAGTTTACTGCAGGCCTTTTAAATACATTTATGGAGGAAAGAAAACTAACCTTGGATTGTAATAGTCTTTTCCTGGCCATATATGAGGAGGGCAATCACCAACTCTGTGTTCAACTGTATCATAACGACCAAAGCATAAATCCAATCCTCCCATGAAGCAAATATGGAAGTCAACAATTACAAGTTTTTCATGGTGTGACCTGCATGTATCAGAACAAATCAATGAGCCCCCTTGAACAAATCAAATGCAGATCTCAAATTACTCCCACAACTGCATATTCAAGCATGATGCTAATGAATCAGTCAGCAGGACTCAGTACCATAAATAGATGCCTGTTGAAAAATGGTTAGGGTAGCGCAATACCCTCACATTCTCATGAATGTTGAGGAGCCTTTTCTTGCTGTACAAACTGTTAATCTTCAAAGCAATAGCAACTTCCTTGTATAGAAGAATATAAATCTGCATAGTCATACAGCATAGAAGTTAGAACTGAATAATAATAACTGGGACTATGTAATAACAATCTGCAACTGCTAAAAGATGCCACAATATCATACAGAAAATTTTCCACAGATACAATGTTCTTAATAAAGATGATAGCAAACTTTGAAAATCTTTTTGAAACAAATTGCGGGTCCTTGGCAGAAATCTAGACAATCCAAAGCACCTAAATCAGAACAGAGTACATTAGAAAGAACAGAAATAGCTTATCATTGTATGCACCTGAACACCTTCCTTAGCTTTAGCTTCTAGCAAAGTATCAAGCCTGGAGAAAGAATGGGTATCGAAAGGGCGTTTCAAATAAAGTTCTGGGCACAGCCACCAGCCAGTAATAAATATCTGCAAGTTTCCATCACTGGGTGTTACCACAAATTCTCACACAAGAAAAATGGATTTTGTGAACATTGGAAGAAAGTGAACCTCTGATTTTGCATTCTCTATTGCTGCTGCAATAGCTTCAAAAGCTGCTTGCCCATCTACAAACCACTGCGCTTGACTTCCATCTTTGGTTAAGCCTCTTGGAGGAGCAAAGGAACCAAAACGGTGAGGATGACAACCCTCAAGAGGCCTTAAACCAGCATCATTGATTGCAGCTACCCAGTCTTTAACTTTACCAGTACTTGTAGTTCTAAATCTTATGGTCCGATTTTCAGAAGAAACCTATACACAATTCACAAGTCATTTAAATAGCTAGTAAAGAACAGTTAAACAAAACTTGTGGACATAGAGTTTAAACAAGCTAAAGAGATAAAGCAAGCAGCTCACCTTAAATGAATAACGTAAAGGATTGCGTTCCTTTATCTGGCTTGCTAAATATTGTTGAGATTTTACATCCCTGTTTGAGGTTGGTAGAATATCAAAAACAATAATATCTAACGGTTTGGTGCTGAAATGATCTTCCAGCAAGGCCAAGAACCCAGGTTTCAGAACAGCCCACACCTGTGCAAAGATAAAGTGGAAAAATGACATGACATCTTGACTTTGTTGGGAACAAAACAAATGATATATAACTACCTTTTGCCAATTGTTATTGCAACAGTCGAACAATTGACATGGGCAGCATCCTATATTATCATCAGTCTGTGCAATGTTTGATAGATGCTTCACCATCACATGACCTTCTTTCAGCTTTTGACCGTATTCAAGTGAAAATGATAACTTAGAGACCTCCAGAAATTTGCAGACCTGCATGCCAAATCCACCTTGTCATAAATATAGGTGTGAATATTAAGGAAATATGTACTAGTAACAAAGAAATCCTCAGCAATTAAACATCAAACATGTGCAGACTATAAAATCTGGATTCAATTTTAGCTCAAACTTTTCTAGTCCCTACTTCTGAAAATTTAAGTACATAAAAGATTGTCATAAGTGAATCTCTGCTAACCTCGCAAGAATTTACAATGTCCATGTTTCCTAAAAAATGATTGAGGTAGTTCTGCATTGCCACTTTTGCTCTATCTGAAATAGCCTGCTGCCCTCCTAGAACTGGGCGGAGAATTGGCAAAGCAGCAACCGATGGAACATTTCTGCAAAACCAAACAACTTCTTTTCAAAACTACAACTACAAGGGTGGTTCACCTGTTTCGTTTATGCAAAACAACAAAGGGCATGAGGTTATAGAACATAAACAATGACCTGTTTCTAATGCTCTCTTCCTGATGCAGAGGAACAGCACCATCATCAGGTTCATCTACATCCTGAATAACTGCTACATGATGATCTACTATGCCCAATGTATGAAGCCATTCCTTAACCTTTCATAGTCAAATAGACAAAGGAAGCATTAATCAATGCAAATACACATCAGACAAGACTCAGAACATTATACATAATGCTCAAGAAAATCGAGAGAAAAAAAAAACCTGCTCTTGTTTCTCATGAAATTCCTCAATAAATGCACGTTTCTTCAAATCAAAATGTAAGTACAAAAGTTGAGAAGCTTTCTTTACTAAGCGCCACTTGAACTGTTAACACAGATAACACACTCATCAACATTCATAAGAGGCATTGTTCCGGAAAATAAAACCATAAATACAATACATATGATTCAATTCAACTGAGTTTTTTCTTGCAAAATCATATCATTTGAAAGCATGATTTCATTTCTTTCAATATGCCTTCCAAGATGACTTCTTTTGTTCAGCTGAAAATAAATGAACTCTACCAACAACATCCGTTGGTTGAAATGGCTTCGAGCTTGAATTTCCTTAACTAGGTTCTCCAGTTCGAGTTTTATATATGGAAAAAAAAAAAAAAGGTGAGATAGTTTTATCCTTTATGGGCCCTGGAGTTCAGCCATGTGGCTACTGTATTAGAGGCATCAAAAGTAAAAAAACAAATAAACTCTAGCCATGACTTTATATGAGGTTTCCAAATAGAAGAATCGACTAAACAGAATTCAATCGAATCAAATTCTTGCATTTCTTATACACTTTCAAAGCAATAAACTAAGTTAAAAAAACACCACAACAGCATTAGTTGCTGCCATACCTGCTTGTACTGTAATTCAATGGCATAAGAGAACAGCATGGGATTAATATCTCCAGAGTCAGGTTTATAAACAGAAACAACAGTTGCTTTGGGCAGTTCATCGAAAATCCAACCCAGTTCAGGAAACTGTCTGAAGGAATAAGATTGGTGTAGTAATCTAGCATTGGTAGCATCAGAACGCGTGGTGGTGGTGGTGGTGCCTCCCAAGAGCGGCTCATTTGCTGCTGACATCTCAAGCTTCCGTTGAGACAGTCGCCGGAAAACGTTGTTGGCATGTCCTTTTCTGTTCACAGACGGAGAAAGAAACAAAGAGTTGTTGTAAAATGGAGGGAAGCAATTCCCTATATATGGTTTTGTTGGTTTGCTTAAGACAGTGAAAAAAATTACCTGTTTTTTAAAGGTGGCTCCTTTGTTATTTGGTAACAGATGGTGACATGGGATTTTGGTAAACCTGTTGCTGGTGGTGACATGTGGAAGATTTGACGTCAGCTTTAGGGCTATTGTGTACGTGGCTTTCCTTATTTCAATTGCGTGGAGTATCGAAGTTACCATTTGCTATTTTTGTTTACTCAGGTAACTTTCAGTTTCTAGTTTAGTTTTTCTTGCCTGAAAAAATAAATTACTTCCATTTTTTATAAATATTATTATTTTTTTGAAATATTTATAAGTATTATTATTAAAAAATGGTAAATCCGTAAGGGGATGTTCTTAATCACATAAATTTGATAAATCTGATGATTACAAAGTCAATAAATTATTAGATATATTTCAAATTGGTCCAACTTGAAGGGGCAATATGGCTAAAATCCCCTTGCAATGTCCTCAATTTCTTGAGCATTTCTTGAACATTAGGGTCAATTTGGTAAAGTAGTGCACTTAATCAGAAATGGAGTATTAGCATAAGGCATCTCTTAGAGCAGAATCACTTTCAGAATATCCTCCTTTTGGTGCTTGCTTCTAAGAATATGCTAAAAAGAGCCATATCATTGATACCTCTGTCGAAAGAACACCCACATGTACTTTCCTTCATTAGTTTAAATACAATTCTTTAATTAGCAAATAATTGTAAAAGAATGATAATCGTGCACGGCTTTAATTAGATCATCTCGCTTGCAATACATTCAGTGTAGGCAAATAATTTTACATTTGGCTACTAGAAATACTACTTCTGCTAGATTCTTACATTCTATTTGGTTTTGAATAAGAATGTCTATTACTATTTGTTTAAATGCATGTGGTTGTATAAATCTTGCCAAGGATAGATGAGCTACAGACAGAGATCCATAAATGATATAGAGACACTGAGGCAATAAGTCAATTAATAATGTTTGTCTTCATTGGTTATAAATGCAAGCGCATAATGCAAAAAGGAGATTTTAAGGATTGCCACTAAAAAGCTAGAGCATAGAAAGGAATCAACCAAAAGAATATCCTGAGAATTTGGCTGCTGAATAAATTATACTTCACAGCTTTATCTGCAGGAGTTCTACATTGACAAATTTGCATGAAAGGACACTTGCTAATTGTCTATTCTTTTAATTTCCTCTTGTAGCATTTTGAAATATGATGCTGCAAAACAAAATAACATTCTGAAATCTACCAAGGTAACACAAGCTTATACATGAAGTAATATGTATTATACATTATTCACAAGTTCTGATATACATAATTCAACTTACCTTATCGTACACAAGTGGAATAAGAACTGTATTTTCCAAGTTGAGGAAAACATTTTCAGTCAATGCTCCAGTTTCGACATCGACAGTGGACCTTGGCAAGAGCAGCCATATAATCATCAGACCTGAAATGAGCAATGTATATAGCTAGCTAGCTTAATAATGCTATATACAACAACAGTACAACAAAATGT
>CATIWK010051963.1:0-13174 GCA_949634005.1 Mallotus japonicus | reverse complement strand
TAAATGGCTAGGGATAATCTGAATAGAACTCATATTTTAATCTAAGGGTTTTACTATCAAGTCACATACTTGATGACCTTAGAAAGAATTAACTATTCATTTAGTTATCATAAAAAGAAATGATAATGGAAATGCCTCTTTATTAGTCAAATGATAAAGTCAATACATAATCATTAATGATTGACCTAGTGCATATCACTAACAGAACAAGTCTTAATTCCTTTGTTAACGCCATACCCACAACACCAAAACCTGCACCAAAAGACCTAAATCTGAGAGAGTAGCCTGTGGAGCTTAATGTGAGTGTTCCAGACATTTGGAGTTTTGATGATGAAGAAGGAGGAGCAATTGATCTGTGGAGGAATAATGGGGAAGGAAATATCCAACCGTTTAGGAAGCTTGAGAAGAGAGAGGAAGAAGCAAAACCTGTTGAGTCTGAAGAAAAGAAAGTAGACTCAAAAGAAGAACCAAAGAAGGATGAGAAAGCTGAAAAAGCTAATGAAGCCAAAAAAGAGGAGGAAACTCTTGCTAGTGTTTGGGAGCTGCTTATGCACTCCAAAGCCCATCGGGAAGCACTAGTCATGGCCTTAGACCACAGAAAAATACCTGCAAGTCATACTCCTGATCAGCTGGTTAACTTATTGACAGAAACCCCTCATGGAGCCATAGTGTTTACAGATGACAATTTACCTTTAGAGGGTAGAGACCACCACAAAGCCTTGTTCATTAAGGCTGAGGTGAAAGGGAAGTTAACTTACTATGTGATGGTGGATAATGGATCCACTATCAATGTCTGTCCTTTAAAGATTTTGCCAAAGTTGGGACTGATAGTGTCCGATCTGAAGCTATCTGAGGTAGTCATCAAGGCATATGATGACACAAAAAGGCCTATTAAGGGGACCTTCAGGGCGTTGGTCAAAACAGGACCCATTTGAGGTTTGGGTCAATTTTCATGTGATCGACATTCCAGTCACTTTTATTGTTTTTTTAGGGAGGCCGTGGTTCTACCCTTTAGGAGGAGTATCGTTCACTGTTCACCAGAAAATCAAATTTCCACATGAGGGGAAGGTAGTTACCATTTCAGTAAAGACTGAAGCTGCTGTGGCTGCTTTGAAGCTAACTTCCAATGAGATTTTGGTTAGTCCCAGTTTTGAGGTCTGCATGATTTATGAGGATGAGTTGAATCCGTGAATCGTGAGCATGATGAAGAACATAAACTTCATGCCTGGAATAGGGTTAGGGAAGAACTAATAGGGCCCGCATGAGTTTTTTGAACCTAAGGTACTAATTCTGAAGCATGGCATAGGATATCCTGAGGCTGATGGGTTTGAAGAAGAGAATGAAGCTGAAGGGTCTGGGAAGAACAGAGTGAGAACCAATGTGAAAAAGAAGACACTGTGGGAAACATTTGTGGAGGAAAGTGCTAATTATCCATATAAGGGAGCTCTTGAGCCTTTGATGATTGCCTAAAAATTGATCCCCTGGGTTTGAAATCTTTGCTGAACATCTAAATGGGGTCAATGAAGTTGCTGTTGAGGAGCCGATAGTGGAGGAACTGGTGCTGACTCCAGAACCTAAGGAGAACGTCCCTACGGTGGAGTCGAAGGACGCTGCTGACCAGGAAGAGGAGTTCAACTTTGAGTCTTATGTCTTTAACTCCATTATAGATGTTTTCTATGATGACCTTGATATTTCTTTTGGTAACCTGTTTGAAACTGATGATGTTTTCTTTTCTAAAGTTAATACAATAAAGTCTGACTTTGCTTATTTGTGTGATGTATTTCCTAATGGTTATTCTATTTGTGATGATCATTTCATGCATATGTTTGACATTAATTCAGTGCAAACTGAATCATTTAATTTAGCCACATGTGATAACCCTAAAAACATATTTATTGCTTCTGATTTAACTCCTGATGAGAGAGAAAAAATGAAAGAAACGATAAAAAGAAGACAGAAAGTGTTTGCTTGGGGTTATGAGGATATGCCAAGGATTGACAGAGAGATTGTAGAGCACAGAATCCCTACATATTCCCACATCACACCTGGTAAAGCAGAAGAAGAGGAGATTAAGGCCAGAATGGGCTCTCTTAATCAAAAAAGATGTTGAAAAGCAGTTGAAAGTGAAATTCCTGGAAGTAGTAGACGACACTTAATGGCTAGCCAATATAGTGCCAGTTCCTAAGAAAGATGGGAGAGTCAGGATGTGCGTGGATTACCGTGACTTGAATAAAGCTTGTACAAATGATGATTTTCCCTTGCCACATATTGACACTCTAGTCCATAGTGCAGCCTCCAGTGTAATGCACTCTTTCATGAATGGTTTCTCGGGATACAACCAAATCATGATGGCAATGATTGACAAGTTGAAGACATCTTTCACCACTAAATGGGGTGTTTATTGTTATTCAGTCATACCATTTGGGTTGAAAAACATGGGAGCTACTTATCAGAGGATGGCTACCACTTTGCTGCATGATATGGTCCACAAGGAGATAGAGGTATATGTTGACGACATGATGGTGAAGTCTTTAACATAAAAAGGGCATTTCGAGGCTTTAAACAAGTTCCTGGCGAGAGCTGAAAAGTATATCCTTAGATTAAACCTGAGAAATATGTTTTTAAGGTAACTTCTGGAAAGCTATTAAGGCACATCATCAGCCAGAAAGGCATAGAGGTGGATCCAGATAAAGTTAGAGCAATCAGAGAGATGCATGCACCAAAGATTGAGAAAGAAGTTAGAGGGTTCATTGGCAGGTTGCAGTACATCAGTAGGTTCATAGCCAAGCTGACTACTATCTGTCAGCCAATTTTCAAACTCTTAAAAAAGAATCAGTCAGTTATCTGGGATGATAAGTGTCAGCAGGCTTTTGAAACTATTAAGAATTATTTGATGACTCCTCCAGTATTGCAGCCACTAAGGCTGGGTAGACTTTTGATCCTTTATCTGGCGATCGAGAAAGAAGCAATAGGTGTGATGTTAGCTCAGGAAGATGACAAAAAGGTTAAGCATGCAGTGTATTACCTGAGCAAGAAGCTCTTGCTCTATAAAGCCAATTACAGTCTGGTAGAAAAGTCGTGTCTGGCCATTATTTGGGCGATAAAGAAGCTCCAGCATTACTTCCAGTCTTACAGGGTTCAGGCGATTTCCAAGCATGATCCTCTTAGGTACCTCCAATAGACTCCATCACTTACAGGGAAATTAGCTAGATGGTTGGTTCTCCTCACGGAGTTTGACATAGACTACGTGGCAATGAAAGTGGTAAAAGGAAGAGCAGTTTCGAATTTCTTAGCTTAGAGTCCGGTGGATGATGGGCAAGAATGGGAGGTGGAATTTCCAGATGAGCATTTGGGGGCGATAAAGATCCAAGGATGGTCGATGTACTTTGATAGGGCTGTGAACAATAAAGGAGCAGATGTTAGTGTAATTCTGATCTCCCCGGAAGGAGAGATGATTCCGATGGTAAAGAAATTGGAATTTGAAGTTACCAACAATCAAGCCAAATATGAAGCCTGCATCTTTAGATTGGAAGCGCTCAGGAATATGGGGGCAGAAGAGGTTACGGTACATGGAGACTCTGTGTTAGTGGTAAAGCAGATATCCAACAAATGGGAAGTAAGAGAAGATAAGTTGAGATTGTACTGGGATTATTCAGCTATTTTCTTTTATCCTTCACTCAGTATAGATTTATGCATCTACCATACGAAGAAAACTAGATGGTTGATGCTCTAGCCACCTAGCTTCAATGTGGGAAGGAGGAAAATAGGCAGAAGTCAAACCGCTTATCCTGGTGAAGTCCCGGACTCCCTATTACGAAGAAATCAGAATAATTTCAATCGACCCCACAGAGAAACCATGGTTTCATAATTTACAACAGTATTTGGAGATGGGGCGATTTCCTGATGATGCTGATAGAAAAGAAAGAATGTCACTGAGGGTGCTATCTCGGTAATTCATTAGTCATAACGGAATGTTGTATAAGAGAATGCCGACAGGTGTGCATCTAAGATGTGTTGATAAGGCCGAGGCCCAAAAAATTATGGAAGCGGTTCACGAAGGTGTATGTGGACCACACAGGAACGGATTAGTCTTAACTAAGAAAATAAATTTTCAAGGTTATTTTTGGCTGACTATGGAAGCGGATTGTGTGAAATATATAAAGAAATGCTATAATTGTCAAGTATATGGTGATGTAAGCCATATGCCTTCTATGGAACTTTAGGGGTTGACTTCTCCATGGCCATTTGCGGCCTGGGGAATTGATATCATCGGGTAAGTAAGGCCAAAAGTGACTAATGGTCATCATTATATTGTGGTAGCAATCGATTACTTTTCTAAGTGGGTTGAAGAGGAATCATTCACCACTGTAGGGTCAAAACAAATGGCGAGATTTATAGAGAAGAACATAATCTGTAGATATGGGTTGCCACACCATATTGTTACTAATAATGGTGTTCAATTTAAAGCTGAGACAATTACTTTGTTGAAGGAATACAAAATTGAGCATCATAAATCATCTCTGTATAGACCGCAAGCTAATAGGGTCATGGAAGCAGCAAACAAGAATGTGAAGAGGATTTTGGTGAGATACTGGAAAATTATAAGGACTGGGCGTATTACCTACAGTTCGCGTTATGAGGATACAGAACCATTGCCAGAACATCGACTGGAGCTACTTCGTACTCTCTGCTGTATGGGTGTGAAGCTGTGTTACCAGTGGAACTAGAGATCCAATCATTGAGGGTTCTTCTGGAATCCAAGATCCCTGAGTATCAGTGGGTAGAAAGCCGGCTAGCGTAGCTGACGTTATTGGATGAAAAGAGGATGAGAGCTACGTATCACTCTCAACTGTATCAGAAAAGGATAGCTCGGGCTTATAACAAGAAGATTAAGTCAGGCAAGATCAAAGAAGGTGACTTGGTGTTAAAGCTTACTAAACCAATCATGACTGATCCGCGTGGAAAGTTTAAGCCGAATTGGGAGGGTTCGTATTTGGTAAGCAAGCTATTTTCCAAGGGCGTCGCTATCCTAGATGACCTAGAAGGAAATGAGTTCAGGGAGCCCATCAACTTGGACAAGGTCAAGAAATACTTTCTGTGAAAGTCTAGCTAAGGAGAAAACCTCGCAAGAGGCTGTCTAAGCAAAAATTAGAGACAAACAAAAATAAGAAAATAATAAAAGTCCTACTGGATTGAAAACCTTGAAAAGGCGGTCCAGGTAAAAATTAAGGACATGTAAAAGGAGAGAGAGAAAAAAATATTTAGTTGGAAAACATGCAAGGGCAAGCCAATTAATAATAAGAGATATGTAAGAAATAAAATGTATAGTCACTTTGTGCTTAACTTAAATAGAATGGATTTCCTTTGTTATTGTTGAATGTTACATTAAATGCTTATTACACACTGTTTAACTAAAAAGGAAATTCCATCCAACAAGAGGAAATGAAGACTAAATTACATAAACTAGTTGTGCTTTCTTCTCTTTTGAACACCTTGGGCACTCGATGCCTATAATGCCATTGTCCTTCTGTTTATCATAAATTCATCCTTCTCTGTCTGTTGTAACTGAATCCATGCCTTGTATTAATCATCAATGGACTGATCTCTATCATAGTCGATGTACCTTTAAATGGTTCTATGAGGCCAAGTCATAACTAGATTATCCATAAAGTTATGAGAGGGAGGCCCCGACTTAAATTCATGAACTGGCTCCATAATCAGCTGTTTCTGTCCATATTGCTTGTAAAGCGGAGCAGGATTGTAGAAAGTGGCAAAATAGAGGCCAGCTATGGGGACGCAGTAGGTATAGGACCGAATGGTCACATGCTGCAACCTCCATTATGGGCATATCCATTGGATCAGAGTATCAGGAAATGTGGATAACCAGCTCTGAATATATTTTGGAATGGGATGAAGTCTTCGGGTACTACAGTGCTTAGCCTTATAGTGTGCAATGTCTTTAGGAGGCATAAGCAACCTCAACTTTTCATGAAACCATGCCTGTAGAGATGATGAATGGGTAAAAAATGATAGAGAAGTAGTAAGTGAAGAGAGAAAAGAAAGAAGCTAACCTCCAGCAGTAGGGGACTTCCTGAGAATCACCTAGTTTCAGAGAAATTGTCTAGCCTAACGATGGTCTCTGCCAAGATTAGAGGAAAAGGGTTGAGGCCTGCTTCCACTTGATCCAGAATATACAAAATCTTTGAGTCACAGTTGCTAGAAGGGGAAACAAGCAAGAATTGTGCATATAGGCAAAGGGTGATCATTCGAGGCCAGTAAACCTCGTTGCTATCCATAGTCATGACCACTTCAAGAAAAGAGTTTATTAAAACCTTATTACCAAAGACATGGCAAAGAGAAGACTGAGGAGGAAAGGTTGAATAACCTAGCCATTTGGTATTGGATGAAGTGTAAATCCGAGGTTTCGACCGAGGGAATTGCAATCTAACAAGCAAAATCCATCTGAGAACCCAAGATAGCTTCAAATTCCTCTGGTAGGGGACATAGCTCCGCTGTGTTAAACCAAAAGACATGTTTCTAGGGGTCCTAAAATTGAGCAAGAATATGGAGAGAAGGGAAGTTGATTTCCTAGCATGCATGGATGGGAAAACTAATAGGTGAAACGGCTCCAATCTCGCCCATAATCCGCCATCTAAGCTTTCCAAGATCAGTTGCAGTTGTTTGAGGGTTCTTTCAGTCATATTGGGAGGTAGGAGGTTGTTTTAGAAAGGGGAATAAAGAAGAATTTCACAAATGTGGAATTGGGGGTTTTGGAGAAGAGTTATGGATTTTATTAAGCTGCAGATCGCCTCTACGAAGAGGCGACACCTCTGCACACTAAGGCGTTCTCACATCGCCTCTTCACAAAGACGTGACACCTCTATAAAGAGGCGACACGTCATCAACAGTTGGGGACATATATTTTTGGTGCTATTACAGAGAAGCTTGTGATGTACACGCATAATCTAGATATCAAAGAAGAGATTCTGTAATAAAATTTCCCTTAATTAATCCGAAATGCAACCAAAATGTGTTTAAGTTTGTATCCTCCATTTAGTGAAAAATGTGAAAAAGCTTAAATGAAAGACCTATCCAAGCAGAAATATAGCAGTTCAGAGGGTAAAAATGATCTTATTCTAACAGATGTGAGGCAGTCTCCTACAAATCATTTCCAGCCTCATCATCCCCGTGATCATCTCCCTCATCTGTGGGATCATCAGCATGCTCGTCCCCACAATCCTTACTGCTATCTCCAGCAGGCTCATCAGTACGCTCCTCCTCTCTATCACCGCCCTCATCATCCTCCTCCTCCTCCTCATCAACCTGAAAAGTAGCAAGCTGATGCTCGAGTGCAGTGACCCTAGTCTGACTAGCATCAAGCTTGTCCTATCAAAATACAAAAAAGAGGTAAGAGATCATGAAGGCATGCATACATTTAGAGATAGGAGATGATTGTTACCTTCCATTGTTTTGTCGTGCTCATCAGGAAGTCCTGTTGAGCCTCTATCACCCTATACATATACTCTCCCTAGTTCGAGGTATCTGTAAAATAATGAATTGTTAGAATTAACCCTACATTAAATTAAATTTGAAGAACATGATTGTGAAAGAAAGGAACTTACATGTGTAGAGGCCTCTGGAAAGAACACTGGCTCTAAGCTCATGTCTAGCGCAAGAAATTAGCGAGATAGCTCGCCTGAAGGCAGCCAGCATCGAGTTATCAGGTCTGAAGCGGCAGCTAGCCTACCAGCTACCATCTGTGAGAAAGAACTAAAAGGGTCCCTAGAAGGAGGTGTGCTAGACAAAGTACCCTCACCACTAGGCACAATACGAGGACGCTGCGGAGGTCTCTCCTGTGCAGTAGGCCTGGGACAGATAGCCGGTGCTCTAGCTGGTGCCTACAAATGAGAATTGAGTCAAGAAAATGACATCTACAAATAGAAATATAAAATCATATGCTTAACAAAATTTTATGCTTACCTGAGATGTAGATGTAGATAAAGGTATCCTCTGCAGGAGATGAGCTCGTGCGAAATCAAGGTAGTGAGACTTCCTCCTCTTGCAGTAATCTGCAGCATCCTCTCCCTCACAGGCCCGATCCAACTCCTCTCCCTCCAACTAGTGCGTCCAGAAGAAAGATCGAGGAGGAGGGAGTGGTGGTCGTCTCATCCGAGCTCCCCGGCTCCAATGATATATCCTTTCGCCGAGGTACCAAACTCTTAAATCATGTCCTCGGAGCAAGACCCTCTTATTGGATAGCAAAATCGAGCGAGTCATGGCCTGGGACCACCCATCCTAAGGACCCCACAAGTCCGAATGTAGCTGTAGAAATAAAATGGTAAGCGAGTGAATTTGATTAATAGATATGCCATTAATTATGTTACGTTTGCAGGTACCATACCTCATCAGGTGTCAAACTATTCAGCCACTCACGATGGATATGCATGCAAGCCATAGGCCTCTTCCAAGCCCGACTAGGGCCCTCCCACCTCGCCATAGCTGAAAAAGGAGTATCATGGATACAGGATATCCCAGTGACCAGCTCTAACTCTAAGGCCCAATCCTGCAAAGGAGAAAAAAGGTTGTTAGTGGACAATGATGATGAAATTCAAAATAAACTCAAAATAAAGGGAATTACCAAAACGGCGTGCTAGAAGCCGCAGAACCATCTAGCCTTCCGAGCGGTCTCATCCATGCTCCGGTACAGATACGCGAGAGCACAACTACCCCAGTCATACATAGCCACTAAATCCAGATCTTTCAATGGCATCAAGAAAATCATATCTATAGAGCTCATCGTGTCAGCAAACAAGGTAGTCCTTAGGAGGTAGATGAGGAAGGATCTTACCTATGATTAATCTGGAGACTGGAGGTAGCAACCTCTACTCTCTCCCAAGTATAATGACTCTGAATCAGTCGATCTTGATCTTATAGGTCCCCTTCATATCTGGGACCATCCCGAGAAGACGCTCAATGTATGCGACACGATCAGGTGTCATCCGATGCAGGCTCACATCAAAAGGGACAGAATCTCCCCCGCATGCAATGCCTGTAATAGCGGCGAAAGAAACTGATAAAAGGGTGAACTCGCCGAAAGGAAGGTGGAACGTATGAGTAGCATTGGACCACCTCTCTAGCAGAGCCTGAAGAGGCTGATAATCAGTCCGACCCTGAGCATCCGGAAGGGCGAAGATGAAGTCTAAGAAGCTTGTGTCATGGATGCGAGCCTTGATCACATCCGGAAAGCTGTCATAGTAGATACGGGCACCACTAAAATTCCCAGCACCCTTGGAAGGTGGGAATCGAGCTACCAGACAAAACAGGGAGTAGAATTATTTATTTATTTATTCATTTCAAATTGGAATTTATGAAATTTACTATCGAAGAGGCGAACGCCTCTATGCATAGTGGCGCACGCCTCATCGAAGAGGCAACGTCTCTACGCATAGAGGCAATCCCCTCTCTAGCACCTCACCTCAGCAAGAAGAGGCGACTGCCTCTTCATGTCGGCGATTTAATACTTAAATTTCCAATTTCACAATTTTGTTCAAATAATCAAATTTTCTCTCGGTTAAATTGATAAATACACATCTGTAGACTATAACCCGATGTTATTTGCAGGAAAAATTGAATAAATCAGACACTAACCTCTCCGATAGCCAATCAACAGATATGGGATCGCACATCCGCGAGAAGAGGGATCTCATCTCCAATGTTGAGATCGAAATTGCGTAAGGGATGTACATGAGGTGTCATTGGATCCTATGTAGGAAAATCAAGAGTCCGTGCAACGTTCATATCAGTAAAAGCTTTGAAAAGTAAAAGTGAAGAGAAAAGAGAAAAAAGAGAATCTAAACGTAAAAGTGAAAGGTGGATTTGAAAAGTGGAAAAGAGGTTTATATATAAAAGCATAAAGGTATGAGGGGAAAGCTTCTTTTTGAAAAATGAAGGAAGGTGGGGGAGCCCACTAGATGAAGGAGACAAAGATGGCCCATTAGGTATATATCCCCAGCGGAGCCCAAAAAAAAAAATGAAATGAAAATTTATTGTTTCACTTCTCGGGTGTACCTTGAAATGGATGTTGTGGAGTTAAAGATTTTCTGATCGAAGCATCAGCTAAG
This sequence comes from Mallotus japonicus, assembly GCA_949634005.1. Classification (NCBI taxonomy): domain Eukaryota; kingdom Viridiplantae; phylum Streptophyta; class Magnoliopsida; order Malpighiales; family Euphorbiaceae; genus Mallotus; species Mallotus japonicus. The sequence continues at coordinate 3,053 of CATIWK010051963.1, read as the reverse complement.
AAGTGACTGGTCAGGTTGTATCCCCGAAGTTCACGGTTCAAGAAGTGACTAGTCAGGTTGTATCCCCGAGGTCACATCTCAAGAAGTGTCTGGTCGGGTTTGAATCCCCGAAGTGCATGTTCTATTACTAAGTGACATCTCGGGCCAGGAAAACCTGAGGTTCACGCTTCAAATATTAATGAGTGGATGATCAGGCCAGGAAAACCCAAGGATCATGGTCACGTTTTCATCTGTCTTTACTAAGTGACATCTCAGGCCAAAAAAACCCGAGGTTCACGATTCAAATATTAATGAGTGGCTGATTGGGCCAGAAAAACCCAAGGATCACAGTCACGTTTTCATTTGTCTTTACTGAGTGACATCTCGGGCCAAGAAAACTTGAGAATCATGTTTCAAATATTAATAAGTGGCTGATCGGGCCAGGAAAATCTGAGGATCACGGTCACATTTCGAGTTAAAGTTTGACCTCTCGGGTTTGAATTCCCAAGGCTGACGGCCCAAGTGAAGCTCGAAGGTCAGGTATGTCATTCTTATCGAGTATTATTTTGTTGTACATGTTGCTTTTTCGAAAAAATTAATTTCATAAATTTAGTTTTTTCGAAAAACTAAGGGGGCAAATTATGGACACCCTCTGTTTGATCGACCTATAATGAAAGTCGGTGATTAGATAATACAAATTTTGAATGTATGAAGGCCCAAAACCCTCTCTAGAATGGACTTGAGAGCCCAAAAGACCTAGCTTAGACCCAAAACACCAAATTTAAACTATAAAAGCCTAAACCCAAAGATGAAGCTTTAAGCCCAAGTCCAAGCCTATTGGCCCATTGGCCAAGCCCAAACCTGCGTGAAAAGGCGTTGCCTCTTTGTAGCCGACTTAAGCAGCATTAAATGCTCTTTGTAGCTGACTTAAGCAGCATTAAATGTCATTTATGGTTGCATTAAACAAGAGAGGGACCCACATATCACATAGCTGAAGATTTGTACGTGAAAATAGGACTTTTGGGGTAGAAATAAGGTGGAAAAGATAGGGAAATAATGAAAAATGATGGTCTTTTGTCTCGGCTTGATTTTTGGAAAAATGGAAAAGGCAAAGGGTTGGAGGTTTAAAGGGGAGTTTAGCTGGTTTTGGGAGGGGGGGCCATTTTTAAACCAAAAAAAAAAAGGAGAGAAAAAAGAAAAACTTTCTTGAGAGAAAACAAGAAAGAAAGGAAAGAAGAGAAGAAGAAAAAGAGGAGTTTAGCTTGAAAGGAGCTTGAAGAGTTCATTTCTTTGAGGAAAAGAGGAGTTCTTGCATTCAAAAGCATCTGAACAAGCAAATCAAGCTCTGAGGGCTCAGTTAGGAGCATCAAATGAGTTCAAATCAGCGAGAACCCTTGTTTCCATGTTTTAAGTTCTTTATAGCATTTAAAAGCCTTAATTCCTTCATTTTCTAGCTTGTTTTGTGTTTTATTGTAATTTTGATGTTATGATTATGGCATAACATGTAAGATATTAAGTTCTAACTACAAGTTTATGTTTCTTTGCATCCATAATTGAATTACTTAGGATTTAGGAAACATGTAGTTGTTGTACATCTGGCAAAGAGAAGACACGTCACCCTTTCACGTTGTGGCGATATCATATTGCCTCTCTGCATAGAGGCGACGCCTCTTCATCGGAATCTATGCTTAAACTTGCGTTATTTTCTTTCCTTTAATTCACGTGTTCATGTCTCTTTATGCATCTTGTGCTCTGTATTCCCCTTTTACATGCAATTGTTAGGATACTTGAGTTTAGTTAAGCGCGTATGTACTTACTTTTGGTTATTTTATTTCCTACAAATTTAACTTATTGGTTTCTTTTGTAAGTAATATTGTTGTTTTGAGAAAGAACTAACTCTTGTTTATTATAGGGATTTTCGGTGATTTTTAATCACCGAATATTCACTTTTTTTAATTAGTTCTTGAGAGGTTTATTTTAGTTCATTGTCATTTTAATTGTATAAAGTATTGTAATCCCTAATCTCTTCCCTATTTGTTTTGAATGTATTTGTGTAAATTTTTTTATCATTACTTGTAATGTGTGTTGAGGTTTATAAGCATGTAAAAAGGACTAATGTGCAAAGATAGATTAAAATGTAAAATTGGAAATGATTGCAATTCACACGATAATAAGAAAATAATTTAATAATCAAAAGGTAATAAAATACAAAATACTCACGGATGCCAACCGTAAGGTTGGGTGGGCATTCAAAAGCCCATACCCAGTTTTCGAACCCTGTCTCTGAGGACGGCTTCTGGGCACCTCCGTGGAATCCAGTTGCTGTACAGTGTGTCCCGGTTTTCATCCGGGTGGCGATTCCATCTCCAATTTGGGCTCCAAAAGCCTATTTTGTATTTTCTAGTGGACCCTGAGCTCACACAATGCCGTGATCGTCAAACACTTGAACGCTGGCTAAACCCCGCCGTCTACAATGCTAAATTTCTTTAAAAAGAAAAAAAAAGTGCTGTTATATGTATTTTTTCCTTTTGGAATAATACCATTTTTTTTGTGCCAACGGCAAAATTTCAAGCTGATGTGCGAAATTTAAAGTAGACTATTTACAATCCACTGAACTATTAGGCATTACAAGACTTCATGACTGTTTCTATCTCACATCACTAAAAGTTTGAAATTACAGAAATTTATTAATCCTGCAAACCTGATTTGTTGAGCTTGATGCTTTAGAAATAATAGAGTAAGTAGAAGGTGTCACAAGGACATGTATGGTTTTGTGTTAATTGAGACGTGTGTCTAGGGCTGAGCATGGGTCTTGGAGAACCCGAACCGTCCCAAAAAACCGAACCGAAAATCTTCAGAACTTAAAATCTCCGTTGACCATTTGACTTTCTTCGAACCGAACAGTCCTGAAAGTTTTTATTGGGACGGGTCTAGAGAATTTGAAATCTCCGAACCGAGATCCGTCCCGAACCACTCCGAATTATACCGAACCGAAGAACCGAAACTAGAACCGATAATTTAATAGAATTAGAGTTATATACATGTATATTATAAAAATTAACATTATATTATAA
>CATIWK010051959.1:0-16271 GCA_949634005.1 Mallotus japonicus | reverse complement strand
TAGTTTATCATGGTTACAGTAAGTACTCCCTTGGGTGATGTTATGGTTGTGAATGTAATATGTCATGAATGTTTGATTCGAATTAATGAATCTACACTAAGCATATACTTGGTTGTGCTACTGATTAATGAATTTGATGTTATATTGGGAATGGATTAGTTAACTAAGTATCGGGCAATTGTAAATTATTACTCTAAGAAAATGGTGTTAGAGACTCCAGACCGTGCAAGAGTTGTGTTTTAAGGTGATAGGCTCCCTATGACTTCGTGTATGGTTTTTGCAATTAAAGCATTTAAAATGATCAAGAGTGGTTGTGAGGCATACATAGCGCATGTGGTAAACACTAGAAGCATGAATGAACAACTAGATAATATACCTGTAGTGAGGGAATTTCTAGATTTGTTTCCAGATGAATTGCCAGGGATACCATCAGACAGAGAAGTAGAGTTTAATATCGAGCTCATACTGGGTACTGCTCCAATTTCTATACCACTATATAGAATGACACTAGTTGAACTGAAGGAATTGAAAACTCAGTTACAAGAACTTCTAGAGAAGGGGTTTATTAGACCAAGTGTATCTCTATGGGGTACACTGGTTCTATTTGTCAAAAAGAAGGAAGGCATAATGCGGTAATGTATTGACTATCGGAGGTTGAATCAGATTAATGTGAAGAATAAATATTCTCTACCTAGAATTGATGATCTATTTGATTAGTTATAGGGAGCATAAGTATTATCTAAGATTGATTTGAAGTCAGGCTATTATCAACTTAAAGTGTCAGAACCAAATGTACCAAAGACAACTTTTAAAACTAGATACAAGCACTATGAGTTTCTAGTGATGCCTAGTGATGCCATTTGGATTGACAAATTCTCCAACTGCATTCATGGCATTGATGAACAAGGTATTTCAAACTTTCTTAGATAAGTTTACTATTGTATTTATAGATGATATTCTAATCTATTCTAAGAGTAAAGAAGAATATGAGGAGCACTTGAGGATTACTTTGCAGACCCTGAGGGGCAAGCAATTATATGATAAATTAAGCAAATGTGAGTTCTGGTTAAACCATGTGGTGTTTCTAGGGCACGTGATTTCTGGGCGTGGAATTGAGGTTGATCTTAAAAAGATAGAAGCAGTAGTGAACTAGGAGGTACCAAAGAATGCATTTGAGGTTCGAAGTTTCTTAGGACTAGCTGGTTATTACCGTCGATTTGTTCAGGGGTTTTCATTAATAGCTGTTCCTTTGACTAAATTACTCTGAAAGAATGAAACATTCCGGTGGATAGAAGCTTATCAGAATAGTTTTGATGAATTGAAACAGAGATTAACATCAGCTTCAGTGTTATCAATTTCCTCAGATATAGGTGGATTTATTATGTATAGTGATGCCTCTCATCAAGGTTTTGGATGTGTGTTAATGCAAAATGGTAAGGTAATTGCATATGCTTCTAGGCAATTGAAGCCTTATGAAATGAACTACCAAGTGCATGATTTAGAATTAGTAGCCATGGTGTTTGCATTGAAAATATGGAGACATTATCTTTATGGAGAGACATTCCAGATATACACTGATCATAAAAGCCTGAAGTACTTAATGAGTCAGAAAGAGCTAAACATGAGACAGAGGAGGTGGTTAGAACTGTTGAAAGACTATGATTGTACCATTGAGTACCACCCAGGAAAGGCTAACGTAGTGGCGAATGCATTGAGTAGGAAGTCAATTAGTAGCACTGTAGATGTATAAGTATTTTCTTCAACTTCTTTAGTTCAGATGCTAGCCATGAATGTAAAGTTGGATATGCAGAATGATGGTGCTTTAATTGCAGTATTTCAAGTGAGGCCCATACTCTATGATAGAATAAAGAAGGCTCAAAGCAAAGATCCAGTGTTACATAAGAAAATTGAAGCAGTGAAACAAGGAAAAGATAAAGGGTTTGAGATTCACAATGATGTGTTGTTGATAGGGTCTTGAGTTTGCGTACCCGATGTTGACAATATTCGTAAAGAGATTTTAGAAGAAGCTCACTATGCTCCTTATGCTATGCACCCAGGAATGAAGAAAATGTATAACACACTCGAGCTCATTTTTGATGGCCTAAGATGAAGAAAGACATAGCTGAATTTGTTTTAAAGTTCTTAACATGTCAACAAATTAAGATGGAACATCAAGCACTGGTAGGAAAACTCCAACCATTAGAAATTCTAGAATAGAAATAGGAAAGGATAACTATGGATTTCATGTATGGACTGCAAAGAACTTCAAGATAGAATGATGCTCTATAGGTGATTATTGACCGTTTAACTAAGTCAACTCATTTTTACCACTTAAATAAGGAAGTTCACTGGATTACTTAGCTAAGAGATATGTGAATGAAATTGTTAGATTACATGGTGTGCCAGCATCAATTATATCTGATAGAGATCCTCGGTTTACCTCCCAATTTTGGGAAGTTTGCAACGTGCTTTGGTAACTCGATTACACTTTAGTATTGCATTCTATCCTCAAACTGATGGACAATCCGAAAGAACAATCCAAACACTTGAAAATATGCTCAGAGCTTGTGTCTTAGAATTCAAAGGTGCGTAGGATGATTACATTGCTTTGATAGAATTTTCTTATAATAATCATTAACACAGTAGTATACAAATGGATCTGTATGAAGCTTTATATGGAAGAAAGTGTAGAAATCCTATCTATTGGGATGAAGAAGGAATGAGGATATTGGAAGGGCTTGAGTTAGTGCAAGACACAGTGGACAAAGTTAAAAAAAATTAAAGGCAGACTCAAAGCAGTACAAGACAGACAAAAGAACTATGTAGATCAACATAGAAGAGAGATGGAGTATGAAGTAGAGGAAAAGGTATTTCTAAGGGTTTCTCCCTGGAAAGGTGTAATACGATTTGGAAAAAAAAGGGGAAACTCAGTCACCACTATATAGGACTGTATGAGATATTGGAGCGGATCGGTCCATTAGCATACAGGTTAGCGTTACATCTAGATTTGTCCCAGATTCATAATATGTTTCATCTGAGTATGCTAAGAAAATATAGATCAGACCCAACGCATGTACTTCAGGAGCAAGACATTGAAATTGCAGATGATTTAAGTTATGTAGAGAAACGAATAAAGATTATTGGTTTTAAGACCAAGCAGCTTAGCAATCAGGAAATACCCTTGATAAAAGTGTTGTGGAGAAATCACATGCAAGAGGAAGCCACTTGGGAGATGGAAGAGCATATGAGACAATAACACCCTTACTTGTTCACAAGAATTGAATTTCAAGGACGAAATTCTCTTAAAGGGGGGAGAATTGTAATATCCTCATCCTCACTATACATGCACATGACGTGGGCACATGCATATTAGTATGTATTAGTGAAATAATTCACTATTAAATGTGTGAATTGTATATTTAGGATTTTTTTAGGGTTGATTTGAGTAAGAATTCATACAATTTATAATATTATAGGAATTTATAATGTGTAAAGGATAAATATTAGGCAACTTAGGACACAATTAGTATGAGATGGAGTGAATAGAAAATTAAAAGGACTGAAGTGATAAAGTATTAGATTTAATAAGTAGAAATTATTATTAGAAGGAACTTGCTAGAGAAGTGTTAAGTGGAAGTGAGAGGGAAGGACACCTCACAAGTAAAAAAAAAAAAAAGAGGTCATTTACAGAAAAAAAAAAAAAAGAAGACTCCTTCAACTTCTTATCTCCATAACTAAATAGAAGAGAGAATAGGAGGAGACGAAGAGTGATTTAGAGATATGTTTTTAGGGAAAGAAAATGAAGCTTAGAGAAAGGGATTGGAAGAGACCAAACCAAAGCAACAATTTGAGATTCCAAGAGAATTAAGTAAGTAGAAACAACTTCTGATTTTATGTTCTTCATCTCCACCTCTTCTTATTAGCATAAAAGATATGAGAAATGAAAAGGAAGGTAGACTTGTTGTAATGCATGGAAACTTAAGTTAGATTAGCAAACCACAACATATGTACTATGTTTTTAGGGCAGATTTTTGCACTACAATTTTATGGACTTAGAGGTTAAATTAGGAAGAGTACAAACCATGAAACTTGTAGATTAGGGTCTTAAATAGTCACCTATTGAAGGATTTTGTATCTGCAGGAAAGATGAATGCGCTGTGTTAGAGTTAATGGGACTGGTCTAGGTGGGATATTGTTTGGTAGTCCGAAATTGTTGGTCAGATTTGAGGATCTTAGAAGCTGAGTTAGGTAAAGTGTAAAACATGAAAAATGATCTTTAATAGGTGTAGTAAGTGCCTTAAAAACAGTTTTTCAATTGGGTAAGAATTGTATTAGTCATATAAAAAATAACAGGGCTGACCCTGTTTACACCACTGCAGATTTTAGTATGAATTTAAAAATTGACCATGGTTTGTGGGATGATTATTTGTAGCTAAATTTTGGATATGGTTGAGTATCATGTATCTAGTTTTTTTAAAAAAATAATCACATCATTTAAATGAGTATACTGAGAGTTATGGAAAAATTACCAAAGCCGGTTCGGATTAGAAATTAAACAAAAAAAAAATTGTAGTGAATGGATGAAGAATTATAGGAATTAAAAAAAAAGAGTTAAGATATGAGTTTAGCTATTTAGGTAAACTGAATTGGAGATATAAGTTTGGCTAAATAAAAGAACATATGTGTATAGATATATGTATTTACCATAACAAAGAATATGAGTCAAGAAATAAAAAGAGTATAGAACTAAAACATAGGGGAAGCAAGATAAGACATGAGAAGCAAGAAGCATGAACATATACATTAAAGTATATTTGAACATGTTATCATTATAGAATATAAATTAATTATAGGTCAAGTACAAGGTAGAGATAGGCTAGGAGGAGATCAAACTTAACCTAGAGACCAAAAAGCTTCGAAGAGGTAAGTATAATCTTGTCTTATTATTAAATTAATAAGTGATTGAGTTTGACTAATGAATGTGAATGGTGAAACGAAATTACTATGCTTTAACTATCAATCATATGTTGGATTCTTGAGAATGTACCTATTTAAGATATCATTTTTGGGTTAAAAAGGGATGAATTTATAAGTTGAATTGTCTGCCATTTTATTATGACAATGGAACACATGTAGGTAAAGAAATGTTATTTAATTGTTCATGAGCATATGCAAATGACTAGGAAAGGAGTTGTGACCTTTTTGATGGGTAACGCAATCACAAGATTTAAGACTTCATAAGGTCTCTCCAATATGAAAATTCATAGGATATGATCTTCATGATCATATATTTCATAAGAATTGCTGGCTAGCAAGTTTCACAGGAAAAGCATTAAACTGTCACGAAGGGTTACAACGCAATGCAAAAAAAAAAAAAATATATATATATATGTATTCACATGTTTATTTGATGGGATGATAGAACTTTTCTTTTCATATATATATATATATATATATATATATATTGTAATTTAAATTTATTTCCACATATATATTTATACATGTAAACTCAATTATTAGTTTGATTATACTTACTGAGTTACAACTCACCAAATTGCATATAAAATTCTAAGATACTTGAAGTAGGAACACAAGAAGCCTCAACGGGGGTTTTGGGTCTTCGTGGAGCGCAGGTCGACAGTCACTCTTCTTGCTCCATCTCCTTGGGTCACACTTGCATTTTTGGCATAGAATATCTTTTGCTAGGTTGTTATAAGACATGTAATCACATTTCAAATTTCATATGTAAAGTGGCTATTACAAATGTTGACATACTTGTGTAAATATGTGATATGTGCATGTGCTTATGTCATAATATTATGTATGATGTGCGCTTAACTTGGAGGATCATAGGAATTAGTCATAGGTGTTACACGGTGTGAACTTAAGGTCCACTAGAAAATAAAATATGGGCTTTGAGCCCATATTGGAGATGGGAGTCGCCACCTGATGAGACCCGAGACACACTTTACAACAACGTAATCCCACAGTGGGCCTCAACAACCGTCCTCAGAGACTAGGTATGGACTTTTAGAATGCCCACCCAACCTTGTGGTTGGCCTCTGTTCATGTTTTATGTTTTATTACCCTTAATTATTTAATTATTTCCTCATTCACATGCAATTTGCAATTTCCTTCAAACAATTTTCAGATTTTTCAATTAGGTCTAAGTTTATTAATTATTTTCGTTTTCATGCTATAATGGTGATTTGTACAATTCCACAAGAAATGTTAAAAATAAATAATGAATAAGCAAATAAATAAAACGCATGCAAAGAAAGGAGAGAGAAGAAATGAATTACGATCCTTTTAGCACACACAAAAAATGAAATAAAATAAAATAAATAAAATACAAAAGAAAAGAATATAAAAACTAAATACATAGTGACCAATTTGTCACTTTATTCCATCAACCTGAAAAGCTAAAATATAGATTAATTCTCCATAAAAAAAACCTAAAAAAAAATAAAGTTAATCTCATAAACATTAAAATAAGAATTAAAACATAAAATATTACATGCACTAAAATTAGTTACAAAGTACATCATGCTTATAAAAAAATGACCCTAAATAAATCTAAAAATCATTAACCTGCTTTAAAGTAGCCAACAATGGAATTAGACTAAATATTAATAAATTAATTGATTGATCATGCGAAATTAATAAACAAAAACAATAAATATTTGACTAATTAACAAACACTAGAAAAACTCAAACAAATAACATAAAATATGGACATATGATTCACATGACAAAATGTTTTGAAATAAATATGGTAACCAAAATAATGAAATAACATAAATGGTTAAAACAGAGAATAAAAGAAAACGTAATTATTCTAAATTCATATTTCCAACCGAACTAATGTGATAAGGCACCGCCTTATCATATTAATGCATCACCTTATTGAATAGGCGTTGCCTTATTCCCTCAGCAAGAATTTTGGAAAACGAAATCAATTTCTATGAATCAAATATAAAGCACTTTCTTCATAAGGAAATGATTCTTATATCAACCAAATGCTTTAGAATATAAATGTAAATAGCATTTATATTTTTCTAAGCTTAATGAAACTAAAATAACATTTAGAATGAAATTAAATAACATAAAAAATTCAAAGAAATAAAAGGAGAATTGTACTGCTTTTAACATTGGCTTGCTCCCTGTCTTTGGCCTTCAGAAGTTTGGGAATGATTATAATGAGCTCTAGGAAGTGTACAGAACCTAAAGACCTCTCCCCTGTCAAGTCTCAATCTCTACTGTTTTTTTTTTGTTCTATTCCTTAAGTTTCTTCACGTTCTTTTTTTTTTTTTTATGTTTTTTATGGTTAACCTTTTCTTGTTTGTGGTTTAGCACTCTTTGATTTGGTTCACATCTTATGTTGTTTGTTTTTTCCTTTCTTTTTTTCTTCCTCTCTGTTTCAGAAGCTCTTTTTTTCCTTTTTTTTTTCAACCTTTTTTTTCCTTTCTCCGCCTTTTGATTTTTCTTTTTACTCTTTTCTCCCAACCATCCCTCTCTATTCCAGTCTATGTTTCCTCCTGTCAGCAACAATTTTCATATTTGAGAAATTGTGCCAACAGTTTAAAATGTTGGTGGAAAAAATCTTGCGATGTGATCCACCTTTTACGTTAATTAAAAAATAACTTTATGTCACTAAGGCGCCGATTTAGTAACTTACTAAAATATTCTTCTTGGGCCACCGGACCAATAAGGGACAAATGGACTATGCTTTACACTTATCCATGTTCATTTTTTGAATTTTCATCATTGGGCCTTCACTCGTGGGCCAGCCAAGTCATGTGTCAACAATTTTCCCACTTGCTTTTTTAAAAAATCAAAGTGTAAGCAATGAAATAAGATTTATAAAAAAGCAAAGATGCAAATAATCATAAGAATGTGGAACTAGTTTTTAGAGCCAAATGTCCGAGAAAATTTTGTAGTCCTATCAATCTTAATGTTCAAATCAAGAAAAATAGTCTCGTACCATCAACCTAAATGTACAAACCAAGAGGTTAGAGATTGTCTATTAGGGTTTCTGTCCATTATCCTTATAGTCAGCTATCTGAGAGGGCATTCTAATTTCATTCCATCAACCTTGATGTCATAAATGGTCTTATATCGTCAACCCCAATGTACCAATCAAGAGATTTGAGCATGTTCTATCTGTCATCCTCGCAGTCAGCTATCTGAGAGGGTATTCTAATTTACTTCTATTAACCTTGATGTCCAAAATAAAGAGATAAATGGTCTCGTATCGTTAACCTTGATGTACCAATCAAGAGATTTGAGCATATTCTATCCATCATTCTCGTAGTCATCTATCCGAAAAGGTATTTTGATTTACTTTCATCAACCTTGATGTCTAATCAAGCAATAAATGGTCTCGTATCGTTAACCCTAACGTACCAATTAGGAGATTTGAGCATGTTCTGTTCGTTATCCTCGAAGTACAACTCGAGATCTATTTATTAAAAAGCATAGATTCATATTGTTAGTTTTAAGATATCACATAAGATAAAAGTCTTATAGCCACTTTTGGCGCCAAACAAGATTAACTAAGATATGTCGTATAGCCTCTAGGGCGTTAGGCGTGGTCAACTAAACATGCACCATATAGTCTCTAGGGCATTAGGCAAGGTAACTAAAAATGCATTGTATAGCCTCTAGGGCATTAGGCGAGGTCAACTTAAAAAGTGTTGTATAGTCTCTAGGGCATTAGGCGAGGTTTAACTAAACATGTGATGTATAGCCTCTTGGACATTAAGTGAGGTCAACTAAAAATGCACCGTATAGCCTTTGGGGCAGTAGGCAAAGTCAACTAAAAATGCGCCGTATAGCCTCTGAGGCATTATGCGAGGTCAATTTAAAAAGTGTTGTATAGCCTCTAGGGCATTAGGCGAGGTTTAACTAAACATGCACCATATAGCCTCTAAGGCGTTAGGCGAGGTCAACTACAAAACTACCATATAGCCTCTGGGGTGTTAGGCGAGGTCAACTAAAAAAGTGCCATATAGCCTCTGGGGGCTTTAGGCAAGGTTAATTACAAAGGTGCCATATAGCCTCTGGGCATCAGGCAAGGTCAACTAAATGTCGTATAGCCTCTAGAGCATCAGACAGGGTCAACTAAATAGTGTCATATAGCCTCTACGATGTCAGACAAATATAACTGAAATTCATCGTATAGCCTTTGGGGGCATTGGGCAGGGCATTGTTGCTAGTCTACACTCTATGTACTAGAGCTAGCTCACTCATGAGGAAACACATTCATAAGAAGTTCAAAGCTAATGTATGCATGATCGTGATCTTTGAAAGCTTTTGAAAGTGATTCGACAACAAAAGCTCGTGTGCAATGTTTTTGGAAAACATACATTGTTTTAATGCATATATAAGATTTGAAAATAATTTTTGCAAAACAATTTCATCTATGCATGAGCTAATAGTCAAAAAACAAACAATCTTAAATGACTATATATGCATCAACTAGCCAAATTCCTTTTCTGTTTAGAACTACTTATCAGAAACTGGTCCTCGTTTTATCAATGAATTCGAATTCAAAAATTGAGTCTATCAAAGACTATTATTGAGATCAGTACTGTCAGATGGAACAGAAATTAAGACCCATCATGACCAAATTAGGATGATGAGAACAATAAATGCCTCGTCTGCTACGTCGTGCTCTAAGAATGCTTCGTTGTTGTAAGACAGTTGTGCTTTATCCTTAGTGTGGAAGACATACTTTATTTGCCCTCCAGTTTAAGAATTTGTTGAAAGACTCTATCATACTTGCATCACGAAATAGAATTTTATGATCTCTCAAATTTCTCTTGTTAAAATGAAAGTGCAACCAATTTTATTTTATATTCCCTCTTTTGCCTAGGCCGCCCCCCCTTTGGGAGTTTTTGAACCTAGCTAAGTCTTTCATTTTTCATTTTTCCTCTTTTGCCTAGGTCCCCCTGTTTTAGGAGTTCTCAACCTAGCTGGGTGGTTGCAAAATCATACTGATGATTAACCAATGTTTTTATCATGCTTAATGTCTATATTGCCACTTCAACTGTCTATCACTTGATGGTCTTGCTGTTGATTGTCGGACATTTATGCCACTTGTGTTATTGATTTTTGCACTGATTATTCCAAAAAGTCCACGTCTGATACTTCATGTGCTAATACCATGTTAGTCCAAAATCCATCACATCATACATCCACAATTAAATTAACAACATAAAAATAAAATAACATAAAATGTGCATGCATAAAAAGTGGGGAAGGAGAAAGAATTACAACCCTTTTAATCATGCAAATAATGAAAATAAAGAAATAAAATAAAATAAAATAAATACACAAATAAATGGGGAGGAGAAAAGAATTATACCCTTTTCACATGCAAGAATAATAGAAAAATAAAGTAAATAAAATAAAATAAAAAACTTTGTACTGAGGTTAACTATAAAGGGACAAAATTATCGCTTTAAATTATTCCTTAAAATTAAATTAATCATTCTACAAAGTAAAACCTACAAAAAAAGGCTAGAAAGTTAAATCATAAAAAATAATTAAAGTACAATTAATTAAGACATAAAATATGTGAATACAATAGACTTGATTAAACAAAAGATGAATTATAGAATATAAATAAACAAACAATTAAAATCTACATTTATTAACCCAAAAAAGAATCAAAATGCATAAAAAGAAATCTAAAACATAAATAATTAATTCTATATAAATGCCTAATCGACGTAATATAAATTGAATGCACATATCAAAATATCATAAAAAGCTCACATAAACATAATAAAAATTCTAATTTTATCACACAGAGAAAGCAATAAAACATTAACATGAATGAAAATGAAATCATGAAGGAAAATAGTAGAGATAATTAAACTGTATGTCTGACATTATGGCGGTGCCTTCTCATAATTAGGCATCACCTGAGTGCAATAGGGCATCACCTTATCATATAAGCGATGCCTTATTGCACCGGTAGACCAAATTCTATTTCAAAATTGATTTTTCAGAAAGGAAATGAAGATAGTTTATAACAAAGATATTTTTTAAATTAAGGGAGCACAAAAATCATGCATAAACAATCTAAATGTTCTAAATACAATTAGAACACTGTAAATTGAAATCAAATTAAAATGAAAACCAAATAAAGCAAAAAGGGGTTACTGTTCTGACAATAGTTGGATCCATGTCTCTGCCCTCAGAATTATTCCAGGATGATTTAAGAAGTGAACTTTGGATAGTGTAAAGCCAACCTCTTTCTCCCTAGTTAAGCCAAAGCCTCCATTGTCTTCCTCCTCTTCTTGCTTTTTCTTTTTCTTATTTATTCTTTAGAACCCTCTTTCTCCTGTTTCTTAGCTCCCCCTCCTTCTGTTTTAGCTCTTCTTTTTTAACGTTTTTTTTTTTTGGTTTTTGTTCTTTTTCCTGTTGTTGTTACCCCTCTTCTCTCTAATTCTTTCCCTTTTTATCTCTCTTGATTTTTTAGTTTTGAACATCTCTCTCACTTCCCCCACATTCTCCACCATGTTAGCAACGTCTTCTCATGCTAATAGACAGAGAAAATCACGATGGTGGGTCGAGGAGCGTCTGGATAGAGGTTTTGCCATAAGAAACTGGTTACACCTTTTCCTAGATGTAATTGTTAAAGTTCTTGACACAACTATATATAATCATCTTCCTCTTTTGGTCACTTTGAATAAACTCATCTTCATTCCTCGGATGACAAAATTCCACTTTGAAAATTCCTGGTTGGAGGATGCTTCTTATGCTCAATTAGTATCAGACTATTGGACTGAGTGCTTGGATTCTAATTTGTTATCAAAATTATCTCTTTGTGGGGAGAAATTATTTGCTTGGGGTCGCACATGGAATTCTTAATTCAAGAAAAAATTGGCATCCTGTAAGTCTAGACTGGGTGCACTTAGAAAATGCAGAGACATTCAAAGCATCTCTGAGTTTAAACAGAGTCTCAAAGATTATGAAAATCTTTTAATCCAATAAGAATCCTACTGGAAGTAAAGAGCTAAACAGCATTGGCTTAAAGACAGGGACTCTAATACCCGATTTTTTTCACTCTTATGCCTCTGCTCGTAAGAAATCCAATTGGATTCATCGTATTCACAATTCTAATAGTGAGTGGTAATCTGAGGTTGCAGATATTCAAGCCGTCATGATGGATTATTTCAATACTATTTTTTCAACAAATGGGATTGCTTCTACTGATTTTATAGACGGCCTCTCTTCAAAGGTTTCAGTTGAGCAGAATGAGGCTCTATTGTCCCCTATTTCTCCAGATGAGGTTTATTAAGCTATTAGAAGTATGCTTCCGGACAAAGCCCCTGGCTCTGATGGTCTTAATCCTACTTTTTACCAGAAGTTTTGGTCTGTTATTGGCACTGATGTGGTTAGATGATGTCAAAATACTTTTGTTAATGGTTGTGACCTTCACGATGTTAACAAGACTTCAATTGTTCTTATTCCCAAAAAGAAAACTCCAGATTTCATGTTTGATTTATGTCCAATTGCTCTATGTAATGTGTTTTACAAAATTTTATCCAAAGTGCTTATGAACCGCGTGAAACCTCTTATGCCTCTGTTGATTTTCGAGCACCATAGTGCTTTTGTCATTGGAAGATCAATAGTTGATAACTTATTGATAGCTTTTGAAATCAATCATTTCCTTCGAAGAAAGACTACGGGTAAAACTGGTTTTATATCTTTGAAATTGGACATGTCAAAAGCTTATGATCGCTTAGAATGGGATTTTTTGAAGAATGTTTTACTGAAATTTGGTTTTTGTTCTGGTTGGGTTAATTTGATCATGGCTTGCGTTACTTCAATCAATTATGAAATTCTTCTTAATGGTGAGGGTATTGGGTTTGTCACTCCTTCTCGTGGGCTTCGTTAGGGTAACCCATTGTCACCTTACTTATTCATCTTGTGTGCAGAATCCCTCAGTGCTGTGTTCAGGTTAAAGGAGTCTCAAGGTTTGATTCACGGTGTTCGTATAGCCAGGCAAGCTCCTTCGGTTAGCCACCTTTTCTTTTCCAACGATTCATATCTCTTTTTTAGATCAACTCATGAAGAATGCTTAGTTGTAAAAGATGTCCTTGCTGCTTATACTGATTCTTCTGGTCAATTAATCAATTTTTCTAAGTCATCGTTGAATTTCAGTGCTAACACTAGTAGTCTGGTTAGAAATGATATCTCAACTATGTTTAATGTTCATCTTGATAGAGGGTCTTCAATGTATCTTGGTCTCCCTTCGGTTATTGGAAGAAAGAAGAAGGATGTTCTGTATTTTATCAAAGAGCGTGTTTGGTCTAAGTTTCAACAATGGTATTACAAGCAATTGTTAAGAGCAGGGAAAAAAGTACTTCTTAAATCAGTCGCTCAGTCTAATCCTACATATGCCGTGAACATTTTCCTTCTCCCACTTTCTTTGTGTAATGAAATCGAGCGGCTCATGAACGCTTTTTAGTGGAGTGGTGGCCGGAGCAACAGTGGTATCAAATGGAAGGCCTGAGATAGTTTGAGCTTGCCTAAGAAATTCGGCGGAATGGGGTTTAATAATTTCAAAAGCTTTAATATACCCATGCTTTCTAAACAAGATTGGAATTTTGTTTGAAAGCCCAATTCCTTGGTCTCTAAGCTCCTTAACGCCCGGTACTTTCCTCATGTCTCTTTTTTGGAAGCTAAATTGGGGGGCTAACCCTAGTTTTATTTGGAGCAGTATCTTTGCAGCTCAAGATGTGCTCAAGCGTGGTGTTAGGAAGCTTATCAGCAATGGTAAATCAACTTTAATTGCTAATGTTCCATGGCTTCCTTATCCAGTGGATGGTATGATTTCCTCTTCTCTTCCTCCAGAAGTAGGTGATGCGACAGTTTCTTCTTTATTTATTGTTAATCAACGAAGTTGGGAATTGGAGATTATTAATGATGTGTTTAATCTTAGGGATAGAGAGTTGATTCTTAAGATTCCATTAAGTCATCAGTCTATGGAGGATGAATGGGTTTGGCTCCCTTCCTCAAATGGCTTCTTCACGGTTAAAAGTTGTTACCGTCTTTTGCAAGATGTTGGCAGGGTTCCTTTGTGTGATTTTTGGTCTAGATTTTGGAGACTTGCTATTCCAAAGAATGTTAAAGATTTTATGTGACGATGTGCTTATGGAATTTTGCCAACTAAGACTGGTCTCCATTCAAAATTTTTCCCAATTGATGATCTCTGCTGTTCTTGTTTAAGTGGTAAAGAAGATTCTCTTCATCTTCTTTTTAATTGCCCATTCGCTTCTACTTATTAGCTTCGATGTGGTTTTGTGGTGATGCTGGTTGGGAATCTTTCAATTTTAAATTGGTTATCTCTTATGTTGAGATCTTTACCTAATGAAGATGTTAATTTATTTTCTTGCATCTGCTAGTCCCTGTGGTCTCATAGAAATAATGTGCTTTGGAGAAATTCCAAGAGTAGTGTCTCTGTTATCTTGAATTCTGTAGGGTGTTTTTTATTTCAATGGAGCACTGTCAGGGGTTTATTGGGTGTGACTCCTCGGTTTGATGTTCTTAATGCTTTTGGTAATATTGTTTGGTCGAAGCCTGATGTAGGTTGGGTGAAGTTGAATGTCGATGTTGCGATGTTCATTCAATCAGGTGGTATCGGTGCTGGGTTTATTTTGAGAAATCACCTCGGTGATTTTATTACAGTTGGTGCAGTCTTCTTACCTGGTGCTTTCTCGCTTAAAGAAGCAGAAGTCCTGAGTGTGAGAGAGGCGCTTAGCTGGCTTAAAAAATTTTAAGTGCCGAAAGTGATAGTGGAATTGGATGCACTTTTTGTGGTGAATTGTTTATGCAATCCTAATGGAATGTCTGCTTTTGATTTAATTGTCTCAAATTGTTTATCTGTTTCAACATCTTATCATTCAATGTTTTTTAGATTCGTTAAGAGGTCAGCAAATGAGTTTGCGCATGCTATTACTCATTTAGCTCGTTTATCAGCTGGCTTTCAGGAGTGGTTCTCCCCTCCATCTTTTGTATTGAACATTTTGGCTACAGATAACCTTTTTTAGTAATATTTCTTTCTTTTCAATATATATATATATATATATATATATATATATATACATACACACACACTAGTAAACAACCACGTGTTTCACACGTGAATTAATTAATTTATTTGACTTGTGATATATAGTAAATAAATAATTCAATATATTATTATTATTATTATTATCATCATCATCATCATCAAATAAAAGTTTTTAAAATAATAACAATGTTAGTTATTTATAAAACAATTTGATATTAACTTAATATTGTCTTAATTCATTACATTTTTTATAAAATCTTTCATTTAAATAATTATATGATATTACTTCAATATTTTTTTAATTATTTTTTTCAACTTTAGAACTGATTTCGTATAAAAAATATTATGGTCATAATTGTTGACCATTTGCATGATGAAACTCCTAATTTTGATCTTCGCCAATCAATTTAAGTTTCTAATGATTTCATTCAAGTGTGTAGGTACTTAATTTTATCAAGATTATTCGCTCAAGTCCAAAAATATGAAATACAGTCTTTATACTATATTTTGGTGAAGTATATTATACTAAAAATATACTTAAAGCATCCAAAGTGTTTAGGAATAAAAAAACACACATTTTTGGACTTACAGGTGTCCCCTCACAAGCGTCTCATGAGCTGATCCCTACGCTCACTAGCTACCCTCACGAGCACTATTCAACTCATGAGCATAGGTCCTGACAACATCCAATTGAGCAAAAATTCTGACACGCTCACGAGCTACCCTCACGAGCACTATTCACTCGAGAGCGTCAGTCCTGATAGCATTCAATGGATATTTTTGAATGCAATGGTCATCAAAGCTACCCTCACGAGCCAGGACACTACCCTCACGATCTTGAGCATCGTTTTAGCTGTAAAATGTCCAAATTGGTTCAAAAATCAAATATAGATGTTGGAGACATGTTTGATACATCCAACAACCATATTTTTGAGTGTTTATCTACATAAACACCTCATAAAGCTCAATTAAAGTTAAGAAATCTTGCTTATTTAAATTCTCTATCTTAACATTCATCAAAGCTCTTAAACTTTCAACTTATTCATTCTTAGTTTCATTAACTCTTGTGAGAGTTGGTTGTGTGTTAGAAATATAATTTCTACTTCATCTAAGTCTTGGGATAGATTAGAAGGGAAGTGAGATTTATTTCTAAAGGAATTGGTTTAACTGTTTAGCCATT
>CATIWK010051893.1:0-16005 GCA_949634005.1 Mallotus japonicus | reverse complement strand
TTTTTTTCTCTTTCATTAATTAAATACCCCTCAAATTTACAAATAAAATATCAAAAGAGTATTTAGTTAGCAGAACATGAAGAATTATTAATTGACTTTTGAAAATATAAAGACGGATTAATAGGTTTAACCAAAATTTTGAAGGTAATTGTAATTATAATAAAGCCTGCACCACGTTTTAACTCTAAATAGTATCGGTTCTTGCTATGGTACAAACGTTTGTATTTACGCAAATAAAATTAGAACCGTTAGATTTATTTTTATTTAATTATAACCATTAATCATTTTTGTGTATCAATACCTATAAAATATATCAATTGTTATAATTAAATTAGTAGTAATCTAACAATTCTAATTGCATTTGTATAAGTACACATATCAATTATTACTGTATCTGCATCATCGTTGGTGCACATCCATAATAGACCCATCTCTAGTGATGCATACAGAGATGCACCACCCTCCCACCTTAGCTTCTTCACCTTCTTGTTAAGCTTTCCTCCTCTAGCTTGACCAGATACGTGTGAACAAATCTTTCTACAATATCTATCTGATTCACATATTTTTCACTCACTTTTTTGATCAATGAAGACCCACCACAGCCGGAGATTACAACCAGCACAACCACCGCACCCTGACTTGCTCCTTCAAGCCACTAATAGTACCCTTCATAATAACATGTCATCACCACCATCCTTACTAGAACCTGCATATTCTTACCGTTCTTTTGACTCTTCTATGGTGTTAACTTTGTTTGTTCTTTTAACAGCTCTTTTCTTTATGGGATTCTTCTCTATGTGCATCCGTAGGTTCTCTAGTCATCATCCAGCATCTCAGTTTACTTATCGACAGACACAGACACCGTCTAACAATCACCACCTTCTATTAAGGCCAGTGGGTGATGGTTCACGTAAAGGGCTAGACCCAGAAGCCATAAGAGCATTGCCAGTGTATTCTTATTACCATGGTGAAGCGAAGTATCAGATTGACTGTGCAATTTGCTTAGGTCAGTTTGAAGAGAAAGAGACGATTAAGATTATACCATACTGTAAGCACATGTTCCACTTGGAATGTATCGACACATGGCTTAGAATACATGGGACTTGTCCTGTTTGCAGAGGGACCCAATTTTTTGGGATAAACAGTAAGGCCATCGGCGGCGGTTCAGGTGTGGGTGGTGGTGCAGGATATGGCTGATGATGAAGTTGGTGATAGTAGTCAACAAGATCATGGTAGATCGAATGTGCAGAATAATAATGATATTTGCCTAGAGTTGGGGACATTGGGGGGGAAGGAGCACTGGTATCAGGTGTTCAAATTTGTGATAATGTGTAGATTTGTGCATATGCATATTATACAGTAGATCTTCTCATCAATGATTCAATGTTCAGTATTATATGGTCACCGTTAACCTAAGTTTTCTTCATGAATCTTTGATGAGCTAATGCATGGCAGCATGTTGGCGTTTCCAGATGAGTCTTGAAACATTTTTAATGGATTCCATTTGTTAAAAATCAGTAGTATCAGCTCGACATCGAACAAAATAAACCATAAATCCGAGTACTGCCTCTCATTTATAAAATTCAGATGCACTAAAAGATAGAGAACCGCCATTAATGCATCCGTTGTAAACATGTCATTCCCTGAAATAGTTTAACTCCAGATTTGGTGTTTTGTCCAGTGCTTAGAACTTAACAGAGTCAAATTCAACCCACACAATGGTGGAGTAATTTTCTGCAGCACAATCACAATACTTGTAAAAAATACGTAAGAGGAAGAAATATAATTAAGCTCTTTACCAAGGCCAAGGACATATTCTCATCCACTTTATAGTGGTTTTTAGCGATGGCAAGCCTCTAATACCACCTACCATATTTGGGGTATATGTGGCCTGTGCTGAATAGAAATTGCCGTTCTATGACACAAGTGGCAAAAGAAGAAAAGATAATATAGAAGGCGAACGACGTAGAGAATCAAATGAGCATCTACAATCAAGCTGATTATGAAAGAACAATGCTTTTGGGTTAAAGTTACCAATCAAAGCCTAGATGTTGGAGAATATATTATATATATACCTGCAAAGACCCTAGAAATATCGCTATCACTAAATCTTGCACTTTCATTGTACCTTGTCAATTTCATGTGTCCCTAAATTAGGAAATAAAGTTTTCCATCTGAAAATCATGTCCCCAAATCATTGAGCTATAAAGTGCAGGAAAAGAAAAAGAAAAAAAAAAAAAAAAAAGTGCACCTTCCACGGATGCAAGATATTATAACGATTGATCAACAAATTAAGCAAGTTGTACAAAATATACTTTACAGGGGCTCGCAAAAGCGCATTGCTATACATGCCCCACGTGAATTAGTGCTGCTGGGAGAGGGGCTCTCCAGAATCAGAGATGAGTCATAAGTCATAAAACACTTGTACAGCATCTATGACAAAAGTTGCCTTCCGAAACTTTCTCGCACTTGTATTACAATAGGATTCTTCCACTCAATATCTTTTTATTCGCATCAAGATGATGAATCAAAGAAGCCAATTGTTTAGTCAATCATACAATCAAATATCATCAAAATCATGGCATTAAAAATATTAAATACCTGACAGGATCCAGAGGCAAGAACAGACAATTTCCCTATATTGTTAATCCAAATTGCTTTTGTATCTATTTTCTGATCCTCCGTCTTTTTCTTTATAAACATCAAGTTATAAGATAGAGTAAGCACGGATCACCTCAATTACAGGTGCCCTGCACATTGGACACTTTTCTCCTTTTTGAACCAACTCATTTGAACATTTCGAACATGTGCACATGTGCCCACATCTGCAACGAGAAATATCAAAAAGAAAAAGGAAATAGTGCAATATTAGATAAATAGCAATAATGCATTCTTGTCTGGCGCATAAATGCTTCAAATCAAGTATTAAACCAAGTATATAATTCTGCTCAAATTTACCTGTACAGCAAAGAATCTATATTGCTATTACAGCAAATACAGCAAATTCCTTTTCTTACATGATCCCATTTGGATTTATCCTCTGGCAGGCCATTTTCACAAATCCCTGCCATAGAACAACACGCCTTATCAGGTAAACTCACAAAGGGACAAGTCATATCTTGTTGCTAAGATTTCCAAAATATTATATTCACTGAGAAAATTTTATAGATGTAACTTGCATGTATGGACAGGCACATACATATATAATAAAAAGATGAAACTCAAGATATAGCAGCAAAGCATGTCCCAAAAAAAAAGTTCTCCAAGGGAAAATGTAGCAACATGAGTACTTTTTCCAGAAAGCTAATCAAAAGGACAAAAAGGATCAATGTGGCCCTATCTTGAAGGAAAATATCCAGTTGAAGGATAATGTGCATTGAGATGAAGAAAATATCCACTGAAACTATTTCCCTGACATCTTGTTTCAAGAATATCATATTTTGATCTTTAATAAAAGAAAAAAGAAAAAACAGGGGGCAAATATATGTGAAATTGCACCAAAATTATGCACACCTGCTGAACCAGCTGACCGATTCAGGGCCGCCGAAACTTCTTGTCTTATTGACCTCTGCAACTCAAGTTGCATGTCCATACATGCCTCCAGCATCCTCTGCATGTTGTTCATCCTTTGTTGTAGCCTAGCCATGTCAATCCTCAAATCATTAATGATGTCCCACTCCTGCACCAAACAAAAAATATATTTCAATCAAGCCTGAAACTTTGATGTAGATTCCAACAAAAAGTTACATTACCCAGGGGGAAAGAAGGAAAAGAAGAAGAACCAATTTCAATATGAAAAAAAATCCCAGTCATCCAATTAAGAGATGCACAAATAATTGCAGCATTTATCCCCAAATTCATGACTAAAATAATATATCTATAAAGACAGAACTTTAAAGCAGAACCTATCAACCTTATCATTTGGCAAATAAGCTAAACATGGACCAGCGGAAAGATGAGAAGATATTCAATTACATGCATGCATCAATAGTATGATTGACAGTAAGAAAAGAATATAACTTCCAGAAATCACTGAGAAAAAATGAACTCACAATTCCAAAGCGTTGATGCATGTCCTGCTGTGGCCAAGTAAAATGCTGTGATTCCTGATCCCAGAGCTGTTGAACTGGAGGAATTGATGCAGAAGGTAGAGCCAGTGGAGGAGTCTGAACAGAATCCTCCTGACCTTCGATCTGATCCCCACTCTGCTGCTCCAGTTCTTGTTCTGCTGAAATGGCAGTTGGAGATGCTCCTTCCAGTTCCCAATCAAGGGCAGCATGGCTTTGCCTTTCCGCATATGATCGTATCAATTGATCAAGACTCTCACGGAAACCACTACGAAGAAGAGTAGAAACACTTCTCCTGCAAAGAAACAAAAATTCAATTAAATATTTCAGCTACTTAAACCAGCCAAATGAATAAACCTATCAGTTATGAAATTCTTACCTATTTAGGAGTTCCCTGAGTTCCATACTATACACATTATCATCATCAGGAAAATAAAAAGGATCCATCCTTCCTACAGGAACAGCTTCTCGCTCAGAAGGCTCTTCTAACCAACTCTGCACAGCCTCTGGAAAACCGCTGTGTTCATGCCACACTTCAGGGGCTGCTCCTCTATCATCATGTTCCAGCCATTCATTAGCATTTGTTTCATGATGATGTCCATCTATATTATCTTGAACATCCTCAATCCATTCGTTAGATCCAAGAACATCTCCAAACAAGCTTCTATCCTCAGTTTCCAAAACTAGACTCTGCTGCTGTTGAACCCGTGCACCAGATTCATGCTGATTTACATCTTCAACTGCATTGCCATCCAAATTATCAACTGGATTCGGTAAGATGGGGGCAGACCTTTCGTCCCCATTTCGCTCTGATTGTTGAGAAAATACTCCGACTTCACTGGCTGACAGCTGAATGTTATGCGGTTCAGCTTCATTTTCGTTGGTATCTTCACCCCAGTTTTCATTCACCTCTCCTCTGATGCAATTTCCCCTCTCAGATGACTCAGAATTCATGGATTGTTGCCCACCTCTTATCCCATTCTCTGATACTTGTATTGACCACTCCTCAGAAACAGAAGCATGTTCCTGTGAATTTCTATCTTCAGCAATACTACTTCCTATATCAGTTCTACCATCTGATAAAACATGGTTATCACTTTTGTCAATATTTGACTCGGTTTCTTCACGAAATTCATCTAAATCTTGTTGTGAACTGTTTGTTTGAGTTTGTTCACTTCCACTGCCATTAGTGTCAGCGTTAGAGGTAGTATCAGATGTGCTGCTGCTTACTTGACCAACAGAATTATCCAATCTGGAGAAAAACCCTTCCCTTCATGAAAAAAACAATTTGCATAACATCGTTAACAGAATGCTGTAAACAACAGCACTGAATATAGAAAGAACTGGAAATTCAATAATAACCAAAGGGGACTTTGTTAAATAACTGTTTCAGTCTAGTTCTTTGCCAACCCAAAATTTTATATCCTAATTTGACAAAAAAAGAAAGTGACAAATTTCCCAACAGTTTTTTCATAGAAACAGTTACCTAAGGAAAACTAAAGAATTAAGTGGGGGGTTCACAATTTATAAGCAAGTTTTGTAATTTCCCAAATACCACTAGTAGTAGCAAAATTCTTTGATGCAACAAAATAAAGATAGATTAAATCACAACTCACAAGAAATTTTGTATCTTACAATGCAATAGCAGAAAGCAAGGGGTAAGTGCACCATATTTAAGGATAATGTGGATTAGTGATGTATGAATTGTGAGGATCCAAATACCTCAAATCAGATACTGCATGTCTTTGCCTCAGTAAACCTAATTCACTTGCAGCTGTGGATGTAGGTCTCTCATCTTCAATTATTCTGTCATTTCGCAAGAACCTACCTCTCAGTAATGCCTGCAGACCAGTGTGAAAGTATCAATGACCATGTAAACAGAAATGCAAGAAAATTGACAAATCATTCAGAGGCAGACCATTTCAACAGAAAAATACTATGTCCCGAAAGTAATATAGCACCAAAATATGATAGTAGTAAACAACGAGACAACAAGTAACTTTAACAGGAAACCAAAATTATTCAGGGAGAAAATCACATTTGCCAAATGCAAATATTATGGAACTACTGAAAAATTTGCAGCCTCAATTTCTACCAAAAACAATGGCTGCATCATTGAAGATTGTGTATTGTATTTTGAACAACAGGATAATAAGAATAGCATATGCAGTACAATAAAGAAGCCAAGCATTAATAGCATACACAACATGTTAACCAAGAAAGAAGCTAACCTGAATGCGATGGCGATGAGCAAATTGTGATACAGCTCGATGCTCCGACAAACCTTGAAGCTCTTGTCGCCTCTCTAACTCAGCCTTCTTAAGCATATCAAGCAGAGCCTGTCTACCACATAAACGACGAATCCCTCTCCTAGTATGCTCAACATGGCCTTCATTATGGTTAACAACAGATCCATCAAGAACTTGTTCAATTTGACCCACAATTTCAGCACCACCATTCTCTTCTCTCCGATGAACACAAGAACCTCTCTGCCGACTATTCATCTGTACCCACTCCCTTATAATCCTTACCCTCTCCTGCTCAGTTTCCCCAAGCCATTCTGCTCTAGAACCATTATTCCTTCTGGGTATATTAGACGTGCGTTCCCTTGCAGCACAGTTCATCCAATCCCGAAAAATCTGCCTCACCCTTTCCCTCTCAATCCCTCCAAGATCAGAACCATCTTCTTGCCCATTCTCCGATCCAGTTGGACCGGGAGACCACTGTCCATAATCATTCTCACTCATACTAACATCCTCAGAGGTGCCACTGTGCTCACTGCCACGGCCGTCAGACAAATCAGCTCTCGAGAGGTCAGAACTCAATCCATCACTTCTATGTTGGAGCACTCTCCCACCACCAATTCTCCCCCGGGCATGAGTCACCACTTGCTCATCCTCAAGTTCACGCCACATTTGCAGAATTGACGACGCCCGGGTGCTACCCCTCCCATCGTCACCGTGTCTAGTGACAGCTTCCGACTGAGATTCCCTAAGAAACGAAGAATCAAGTACGGAGACATTGTGTAAACCAGCAATAGCCATTTTCTACCAAATATTTGCCAAAAATTAACAACCAAAGCCTCTCATCATCATCTGCTTATCATGCATACAAAAAACGCATTCATTCACAAACGCAAACGAATCTCTTCAGTTGCTGCATCAAATAAACAAAAATACATACATAATTATTTATACATAAAAAAATTCAAAATCCTCTGTTTGGATTCCGAGAAACAGTAATAGAAAATTCATTTCTGGAATAATATTTGAATCCGTTCAATTCACCTCTGCTTGGTCACTGAGAAAATGCAAGAAAAAAATTAAAATGAAAAAATAAAAAAACAGAAACGTTCACATATTAATAACTCACATTTCTCCATAACTCTCAAAACCAATACCAGCAAAACGACAAAGAATTTAACCCCGAAACTCGCATCACTTTCTCAGCAGCCAAACAACAACCACCAAAAGACAAACAATAAAACGCTGCCGTTTTAAGCGAATCAACAAGAAACCCTAGCGATTTCAGAGAGAATCAGAAACAGAGAGAGCAAGAGAGAGAGAGAGAGAGAGAAAGACAGAAACAGAGAGAGGGAAGAGATTTTCATTTTTTATTTTTTTTATTTTTGGAGCAATAAAGATTTGGAAGGTGGACACGTCATCATTTTTATTCTTTTTTTAAATTTACTGTCCATAAATAAACAAATCTTGCCGTAACACTAACGTTTGTATATGACACGTGGCGAGTGTGGAAATTTCGTGAAAGAGACGGGAAGTGAATGGGAAGCTCTGAACTAAACGACACCGAATTAATGGACCATTCGTCAGGCTCCTCTTTTCACCTACTACTTTTTATACGGCGCCGTTCGGTCCGTGTTTCTTGGGTGATAATAGTGATAATAATGGGGATGTTTGACGTTGACGTGACGGAAGTAACGGGGCGTTTTAACGATGGTTAACGGCAATTCTAACCGTTTAAAAGTGGGAAATAACGGCCATTTAAATGTGTGTGTGACACTCTCCTTTCAAGAAAGTCTTTTTATTTTGTCTTGATTAGTAGTACAATTAAAACATGATTGATGGATTTTGATTAGCTACTAGGATTTTGCCTCCTAAAATAAGGTAATTATCCACTCATTAAGTCGTGTGTTTTCGTGCAATTCTATCATAACCTAAAAGTGTTTTTATATTTTTAAATTTTTGTTTGGAAATATTTGTACTTAAAATTTATTCATACTCGAAAGATACGTATTTAAAATAATTTCCGATTTTCAATTCTATAGATAGAGAACTATATATTAGAAATAATTTTGTATACAGTTTATTTGGTTTAAATTTCGAAATAATTAAAGTTTATGTGACTGCTGAATATTAAAAAAAAATTAAAACACACTTTTACGCATTTTAAAATTGCATCAATGATTGAAGAATGAGTATAAAAAACGCAGTAGGGAATGAAGAAAGAAAGAGGTGTGTTAAACCTGCAAATTTTTATACTATTTCATAAGTATTATTTTTTAACAAGTGAGAAACGAGTGAGAGAGTTTCACCTTTATGGCGGTCTAAAATCAAATCGAACCATAATTTTTCAATGTTATAAGGGAAATTTTTGTCATTTGTCTAAATATATGACATATATGAATTGTATTTGTTGTGTATTATGAGTAAAAATGTAACTAAATTTTTGTTGTACAAATCAGAAAAATCAACTGAATCTAATTAGATTTCAAAACTAAATTTTTTTCCTAATAAAGTACCAATTAATAGATTCAAGATTCCTAATTAATCTTAACATATAATGATGAAATTGGCCGTGGAACATAAAAGGCTGCAAAGAAGGGTATCCCTACAAAATTTTTATACCCTAATCATCATTATTTTTGGGCCATTAATAACTAGAAAAAGCTGCATGCCTCAAATCATAACAAGTACACTTGACTTTTGAAACCAAAAAAGCTATTTTATACTTTACATATATATCTATATACATACTTTGAGTCTTCTTAATCCTACAGCAACCCACCAACAATTTTTGTTGGTTTAAACTTTAAAGATTGCAACTCATAACTACCCTCATTTTGAATTGCCAGTATAATTTTATTATATACACCTTTTTGATTCAAATTATGGATAATTAAAAATCATTAAACTCTAATTAATTCAGTTCGATTCAAACAAAATTATAAAAATCTCTGAATTTATGTTGTTCAAAAAACAAAATCTCTAAATTTATTACATATACTTTTTTATATGCATAAGGATGGGTTTTTTTTACCACTATTATAAAGGGGAAATTCAATTATGAATGAAGTTAAATGTCCGTGACATTTTAACTATCAAACAAATAACGGTGAACTACGTAAGAATATTTTTGTAGACATGTATATATGTGAATTTTAGTTGTTTTTTTTTTTTTTTTTTTTTGAGGAAATGTGAATTTTAGTTGTTAAATCGATGTTATTGGCTTGATTTAATGATTAAATATCTTGCAATTATTTAAAAAATAAGTGAACTAAATTAGTGTTTATTTTGTATCCACATGCAAGGACCACAACTTAATTTTAGTATTAAAGGTAAAAAAATCCTAGAATTTTAAGCACAAGAAATCAGGAGTAGAATTCTTTCTCTATTTGTGAAAATTTTTGGTTGTGGTTTCCTCATCCAATTAGATGCAATTCCATGGATAATGATTAATTACCAATTTTGATATGAAACAACTAAATTTTTTTAAGCAAAACCCTACCAACATTTTTCCTTTACAATGCTAATGATTCACACGTTACATTTCTTTACTCCAAAACTTTTTCACGTCTGAGTGCAAGCAAAAATGAGTTAGATTATAATGAAATTTTAAAAAATCTAAATAAATATATATCTATTAATATTAAGAAGGAAATATAATTTAAATATTGATAAATTATATAATAAATAATAATTTTTTAAATTTAAATGAAAATTAATTTCATAAATTAATAACAACAAAATTTTATATGCACCTCATAATGTTCTTACTAATAAATTATTTTCTAAGTAATAATTTAAAAGTATTTTTAGCACTTACTAAATCTTGTTTTTATAAGGAAGGAGAAAATAAAGAACAAACTTTTAATTTATTGATGATAGAATTATATAATTAAATTACTCAACTTTGAAACTAATAACCATTGACATCAGCTAGCAGAAACTTGTTCCTGCTTAAGCGAGGTATCGAGTATGAGCCATGGTATATATAATCATGTTTAATTAATTATTGAGAAGTTTTTATCAATCTTGTGATTCTGGCCAGATGGAATCGGATTAGTTTTAGTATATATATATATCCATTAGACCATGTTTATACATGTATTATCTGTAAGAACGGGGAAAAAATTCTAATTGCCTGTTATGAAGTAGGAGTATAATATGTTAAAAAAAAAAAAAGTAAAAGTAGAAGATTTTTTCTTTTTTTTATGAGTGATCACATGCAAACAGAAAATTTTGAAGACATGCATTGGCTTAATGTCTGTCGGTGGTGGTGTTAATTGTTTATTTATTATTATTATTATTATTATAACAAATATAATGTTAGTTCAATCTCTCGATCAAATGATAATTGCATTATTGAAGGATAAACGCCACTTCGTGGCCAACATGAATCCGTCTTGATGTACGGACCAATATAATAATACAATAAGTAAAAACAATATATAAGAATACAAACTTTTTTTTTTTTTTAGAATACAAACTTTTATATATATATATAGTGATTTTTGTTTAATATTTTTCAAGGGCTTTTCATAACTTATCAAATAGAGTCATAAGTTATGATATTTGGAAGAATTGAAAAACTACCGACAATTATTAGACAAGAGCTACTTTTATTTTAATGGTATTTTACTATTAAAATTTAAATTATAATATTAACAGTTGCGTTAAATTAATTATTAAATTTTTTTATTAAAAAAAAAATTAGTCAAACACTAGAGATCAATCAAGAAGTTATTAACCAATAATTTAACTATGTCTCTTCACTTGTCATTTTAGGTTCAATTTAGGTTCAATTTATGTTCAATAAAAAAATATAATTTTATGCTTTTTATTAATGAAAAAATATGAGAATATTTTTTAAATTTTTCAAAAATATAAAAAATCAAAAGAAATAAAATAAAAAATTAAATTCAACATATTATTCAATTTTAATTAAAATAAGGACCATACAATTCAATTAGAGATAAAGGAAAATATATGTAATTCATGTATAAATATATGTGAGCACCAATAATTGGGGTCCCTTATATAAACCATTTTTTTTCAATTGCAAAACTATATATACATGTGTATATGCTCATATATTTTTATATATATTAGCTTTTTTTTATTTTTTCTAATATATAAAATTATGTTTTTGGTTGTTGTTTTGATGAATTTATACTTGTCTTAATGGGCACATGTATGTGCCAAATGGAAGCATGGGATATATGGGTCCCTGAGATTTTCAAAATGTTCTAAAGTTGATCATATGCTTTCATCAAAATACCAAACTTAACTGGCAATTCATCCATTCCTCTATTTCGTCAGTACTCACATGTAAAAGTGTTCTTTATTTCGGACTTTATTATATACATTACACGTCTCATTTGTTCGATATATATATATAACCAATTTTTTGTGAAGAAATTTTTTATCAATTTGAAACTTATTTTTTCTAAAATATTGATTTTTATTTTAATATTTTTGATAGTAGCTAAGGGTGTTAAAAAAAAAAAAAGGAGCAGTTATGTATTCTTCTTTGAATTTTGACTATCATATACTCATTTTGATAGACTTATTTTAATAGTCAACATTTTGAAAATGTAAAATTAAACATATTAATTATTAGAGGTTGAATAGCTTGGAATTCTTCTTTGAATTTTGACTATCATATAGTCATTTTGATATATTTATTTTAATAGTCAACATTTTGAAAATGTAAAATTAAACATATTAATTAGAGGTTGAATAGCTTGGATATATATATATATATATATCTGATATTCATAAGAGTTCAATTAATCTAAATAGAAAGTAGATAAAACTCTTTCCTATTTCTTCTTTTTATATAGAATTCAAATGTAAGATATTATTTTAAAAATTTAATTTTTTTTATCCCACATAACAATAAATGTTAATTGAAGTAAGGTATATATATTTTATTAACGTATATATTATTTATTAATAAAATTAATTAATTCTTATTTTTTTAATTCAATAAAGGTTCAATGGACCATGAGCTAGATAAGGTGGTGGATGGTGGTTATGGAGAGTTAAATTCCATATCTCAATGGAGAGTCAACCATTTGTGAATCAAAATTATTATATTTTTTTTCAAACAATTTTTTACTAAGTTTATATTCTGATCTATCAACATCTAATTTTTATTATCTAACACCCAAGAAAAAAATAATTTTTGAATTAATATTCATACCAAAGCTTGCTAACTCAATTGAAAAGGATGAATTACTTAAAATTAGAAAAATCATGAAAAGTTATTCATTATTTCCTGAGAGGATAATTAAAACTATAATTACATCCCCTCGGATACCAACTTTTGTGGGCTTTTTGAAGTGACCCTTGCACAGGATCTCAGTGAACATTGTACAATGTCCATTATACAGATAGCTACAATGCCAAGTTCCCACTTGTCAGATTGTGCAAAGGAGACAAGAGGTGAGGTTCGTAATGAGAAAAAAACAGCAAAAACCAAGAAGTAGCTAGCTAGCTACCAAATAGCATAAAACATACTATACTATGTTCCAATAGCAAAAAGGGTACGAAAACTTAAAGAAATGAAGACGAAAGCAAGAGTGCAAAAGAGGTTAGCTAGAAGCCTAGAAGCTCTTAAAGCATGCACTGCTAGAGCCGTAAAATTTGCTAAATAATTGAAGTTGAAGGTATTGATGATATGCATGGCCCTTCAATTAAAAGGTAATGCCTCATATGTGTGTCCATTAACAAAGAGACATTAGCACAGCTAGCTATTAACAAAGGGATGGATAGAAATGTTAAATTGAGTTAGGTCACCTGTCTTTCATTTCATGACACACCCTTGTCATGAATATTGCCTTGCTCCTTCAAATCATTCTCTAGAGTTTTTTTTTTTTTTTTCCTTATTCTTTTAAATCACGAGAGAGATAGTTTTACACGACGTTAAATGTAAAATTAATTTTCATTCATATTTTATAGCTTGTGCTACTTCAAAAAAATAATGGGTTGTGAGAGTCTGAACATGCACCGAATCTCCCATTATATAACATTCTCACATACAAATTCTGTAGAATTTTACAGCATTGAGTCAATTCTTTAAATTTTTTAAATTTTTTTATATAATTTGAATAGTGTTCAAACTAATTTTATTTACATACCAATTAATTCATTTTTGAACGAGTTCAACGATAACACACACGTATTTAATCTCATCATTTACAAATTACTTAGTTAATTTTGATGGCAAAAATCATCAATTCAAAATAATAGACTTGGAAACAAACTCAATTATATCAGAATGGTTCAGGATGTCTCCTTATCTTCTTTTCAGCAAGCAAGAAGCAACACCCCATGCAGGGGTATGGTGACTGATAAGAATGGACGTCCATGGGGAGGGGTCTAAAACAGTAAAATTGCTACCCAGAAATGATGGCTTTTAAGGGCACAAGTTCATACCTTTTTCATATAATTTTAAAGGGTTGGACCCATGCAATTTAGGGCCACAAAGCATGGCCTTAGGTTTAGAACATGTTAAACTAGTGCCTCAAGAAATATCTTGCCAGAGGCAAACAATTTACATAGATTAAGCATACTTTTTTTTTTTTAACGAGCAGACTTACTGTTCATGCACTATCATCTAGGTAATTACTGACTAGATGAAGCCCATGAACAAGCTTATATATACACGCACACAACCACAAACTAACGATGTGGGATTCCGAAGGACCAGTCCCTGATTTCTTGTAGAAAAAGGTTTTCTCAAAAAGGCATATCTTATCTTGCATTGATATTTTCACATTCAATTACTGTTTACCCCAAAAGTATAGTGGAAGTTGAAATCCTACCAAGATATTTCATTATATTAATTCCGATATAAATTAACTTCATAAAGACTCCAATAATTTATTTAAACTTAATTTAATTATTTATTATCATCGATTGATAGCTGATAGTCATATAAATTCTAAATATTTTGAATCGAGCTAGAAGAGTTCTATAAAAGGAACAAAATCTTTACCGAATCAACTTTTCTATACATTAAATTCCATGTTAGAATTTTATTTAAAAAAAATCAACTTCTCATTTAATCAAACTTCAAATGATATGATTAGACATATCAAGTGTTAAACATTTTCTTGGACAGTAATCTAATGGTAAATCTCATGACGTTTTACTATCGATTCTAAATGGGTTAAGCATACCAAAAACAAACTTACACCAAATATAATATGACAATTCATTCCATTTTCTTTCATTGTACAAAGGAAGAGTGAATTTCTGATTTTCTAACCTATGTCTT
The DNA here is from genome assembly GCA_949634005.1 of Mallotus japonicus. Classification (NCBI taxonomy): domain Eukaryota; kingdom Viridiplantae; phylum Streptophyta; class Magnoliopsida; order Malpighiales; family Euphorbiaceae; genus Mallotus; species Mallotus japonicus. Next base: position 1,414 of record CATIWK010051893.1, on the reverse strand, counting down.
GGCTTTATGACCAAGTAAAAATGCCTCAGTGTCCCATCCTTAGAGAGAGAGAGCTGTACTACAGCTATTATTGCCCTTTTTCAAGCAAAATTTTTTAGTTCATTGATGTATACTAATTAGGTGCAATAATACATCAACTGCAATGTATAAATGACACCTGAATATACAAAAATTAGCAAGTGGTTGTCTCATGAATTCATACCAAATTTTTCTAAACCATTTTTGGGTGACCCCATTATCACATTGCAATCTTGCTAGTTGGATTGAAAAAATAATTGTTTTCACTTTGAGTAAAAGTTACCCCTTTTGCATTTTTTTTATATGGCCAATCAAGTTTTTATTTAATAAAATATTTTATCTTTTGCAATAAGGAATATCTTCTCTCAACACCTCTATGTTCATAGATAGCTAATGTTCATAATTCTTCTATGTAGTGTTTTCTGGATTTGGGTGGTTTTTTTGTTAATTTCTAACAAAAAATCATCCAAATCTATTGATTTCCTCAGTTTCTTTGTAATATTCTGTTGTTAATAAATAATCTTGTTGAGCTTTTATGTTTAATATGTATGGCTTTATACCATTTTGTAGTAATAGCTTTTTTGATAGGGTAATATTACAGATGGATCTTGTTGGATCACAAGCAAGAAGCCATCATCAAACAAAGGAAGGAAGATTAAATGACAAAGCTCACATTTTTTGCCACAATATCCAAGCTTCCTCTGCATCTTGTCTGCTCTCCAACATTAACGGCACTCTCAAGACCGTTGTTGAGTTGATGAGTTCTCATAAACTCACTCTTGAGCTTTTCTCCTACCTTTTGAAGCCATGGGTGCTAGTGTTGCTGCTGCTTCTGCCGGCTCTAGGCATAGGCCACTAAGGCCTATGCCTAGGGCCCCACAAAAAATAAAGAGCCCCATATATATAAAATTTGTTTTAATGATTATTTAGTTTTATGTTAAAATAATAGTATTTCAATTAAAGTAAAATCGTAAATTAAGAAAGGGCCCACATTTTGTTTTTGGAAACTACTAATAGCTTGTTTATTGGCCAAAATTATGGTATTTTATTGGGAGTATACTATTAACAGCACAAATATACTTCCTTAATTTGAGGAAGAACCACAACACAAATATTTATTTGTTAACGTTAGTACTTTCTCCGTTCCAAATTAATTATCTCTTTTTAGTATTTCATTTAGATTAAGAAAGCATTTAATAGACTTATAAAATAGTTAAATGAGACTAAATTACCCTTCTCTAGATATATTCAAAACTTATAGAATTTTACAAAACCAATTAGATAAGAGTAACATAAGGATAAAATAGAAAAGAAAAATTAATGTTGCATTGGATATATAAAAGTGACAATTAGTTTTGAATTTTTTTTTATTTAAAAAAGAGACAATTAGTTTGAA
>CATIWK010051876.1:0-10803 GCA_949634005.1 Mallotus japonicus | reverse complement strand
CCAATTATTAGGAATTGATTGCCTATATATATAGGCAATCAATTCCTAATAATGAAATAATGAATTTAAAATATAATATTTGAGTAAGTCACGTATTTAAAATTTTATTTTTATAAAACAACAATAAAATTTTTCTATGATACACTTTAAATGTTGGAAATTTTATTTTAATTTTCCTTAGAAATTTTATTACAAGGATCCGCATCAAACAAGCATCAACAAGTGAAAGTGCAGTGCATAAAAACAAAACGAAATAATTCAAAACCAAACCAACTACACAAAAGTTATAAGCACTTCAAAGCACAATTACATTGTCGAACTAAAATCGACAAAGGCAAGTAGGTTAATAGTCTTCAAAAAATAAGGGCAATTATTTGGTACATTTTCTAACAAAAGATAATTTGCATTGTGGAACCATTTGTTCTAATACATTTTCACATTTCCAGCCACCACAAATGCCATTTCAAAGACCTGCAACATCAATGTATAACCAAAGGCACAAACAAGACACAAGTCAAAACTCCATGCTCTATTAATTTTTTTTGAATTGAATCTACTAATTTGCCCATATACTCCGTCCATCTCTATAGCCAGGATCAGTCACTCCACAATGAATAAAACTTTCTTTCTTTTCCCCCCATTATTTGCACTACTTGAACCTCACAATATAATCTACATTCTCTTCCGTGGCAACAAATATTTGTAACGATTGCTTGGGAGAATCACTCCTCCCTCTCTTCGAATGGTCCTCTGACTTTTCATGAGTCAAGTAGCAAGTCAAAGAAACACTTATTAAGCTCCAATCAATTCTATAGCCTCCAAAAGAGGATTAACTTCACCATCTTTACCTCAATTGTCCCCAAAAGGGGGGAAAAATTAACATAGGAAGAGAGTAGACTTTTGTGACGATCAAAGCCAGATTCATCAGCACATATGTATATATATAGTTAAATAAGCACTGTCAGCATCCAACACCACCCTTCCACAACTAAATACAGCCATAGATTTAACTAAATGCACATCTCAACCTACAAAATACGACGATTATAAAAATAAGAAATTAACAATTGAATTTGAATTTGAAAGAAATTACTCCATTTTTCTATGATTAACTACATATCATATCATAACTCATAAATATCTTTTTCGTAATTAATTAAAAATAAATAAATAAATCTTTAAACATGAATCCAAATTTTATTTAGTGTTGGAAGCCCACCAACTACAAAAAATGAGAAGCAGGTTACTTTTGTGAATGCTACTTATAGTCAGCACCAACAGCAACTTCAAAAAAGAAGCATCTCAATCAAGAAGCGAGAAATTAAAGCTTCCCCAATCAAATGGAATAGGGTAACCATGCAACACAAAATTCAGCATAGAATAGAAGAAAAAAGGTAATGCAAATCCAGCTATTCCACCATAACAAGCCAAAAAAAAAAATCATTTTGGCCACAGGAGTCAGTTCTGTACAACAATTAAATACTCCTACAATTTGATGTTATACAAACACCATTTTCCTAAGACATGATGTTACGCTACAATTTGATCTTCCTGCAAACGCCATTTTCCTAAGTACTCAGACATCATGCAACTTGAATTGGAAAACACAGAATAAGCACAAATACAGTTAATTTGGAATCTTTCATCACCAGCAGCAAACATAAGCAGCCACATCAAGCAACAGAAGCAAGATCACACCAAATCAATGAGCTTAAAGAATGCATTGGTGATCTTCACCAGAGTACCACATGAAAAAGGCATGACAAACAGCTTCAGCATATTGTAAAACAGATAGTCAATAGAAGTTTATCGTAGTAGTATGAAAGCTATATTTATCTACACGACATAAGCAAGCTTACAAGTCAAAGCAGATCTTTTGGAATTGACCCCAAGCCAGCAACACAGCTAGACAGCCATCATCAATATCAAAACTGCTAGTATCGTTACCGACCCGATCCCATCAGGGGCAGCAACAGCCCGCTACAGGCGGTTATTCATTAGCACTTGCATTTACTCACGAACCATCAATATCATACAATAGAACAAGTATCAGCTACCACTTCACAGCTACAGTCACGGACTTGTATGCTACTCACTACATTAAGCAACATAAGTCAAAACTTTACATGGTAAAGTCTAATGAATGCCCTGAATAGATAATCAAACAGAAACATGTTACCATGTCTGATTACTGCAGCTGTGCTATTCAGAGCAGCATATTATGTATGATATTTAGTTTCGGCATGAGAAGTACTGACTAACAGGTCCACTTCATGTGCAGCATCAGCTACAGGCAAAACACGTTCATCTTGTGCCCGCCTTTTAATGCAACTATAACCCCAATTCAGGACCATATTTACAAAGTAGAAAGATACCAGAAGAAAATCAGGTCAACTTTGGACGTTGGAATGACACAGAAGTGATTCATAAAGACTGACTTCATTTCTTACCAACTTCAGAAAATTATGAGAAATCACAATCACGATCATCCATCTACGTTTTACAAACAGCATCAACAGCCACAATAGCCACAACATCAACAATCTGGACATCTGCCCCCATAGCAATCTTTCCGGAACAAAACTATAAAATCCAATAAATCATTTGAAGCAAATCAAGACTTCTATGAAATAAGCCACATCCAAAAAAAAAAATGATCATACAATTTGAAAACATGATCCTGAAAATTAAAATAAAAACACAGAGGGCAAAACATGGGAAGGACAAAAGGAAGAGAACTCAATCATGTAGCTTACAACTCAAAATCTTTTACGAATAGTAGAACAGACTACAAGGTTCATACATGCCAACCAGACCAAGTTAAGAGAATGCATAAAGTTCAACATAAAACTATTTAAGCACTGCAATAAATCCAACCCTACCAAAACTAGCACATTAAATCTGACCAGAACATTTATGATGCTTATAAGTCCTCAACATTAGCAGCAGGGCCATAAGAATGTAGTAGCCATATCTCCAGAAGTACTATCCCATGCAACTGGCATGTTCATTCCTACAATAAAATTCAAAAAAACGTGTAAGTGATCAATATATGAATTGGTAAAAAAATAACACAAGGTGAAATTGCTTACATCAACGTCTGAATGACGTGGGGATGGGCTACGAGATGCAGGAGGCCGACCACGAGGTGAAGCACTTCGTGGAGTTGGAGACCGACCATCACGACTGCGTCGATCAGGGCTTTCTCCCTTTGAGGGGGAATTCTTGCGAGGAGATGGACTTCTTTGAGGACTTGGGCTACGCCTAGCAGGAGATGCACTATGACACCAACTTGAGATGATCAGAAAGTAATGATGATAACAACTAAAAGTTATAATGAAGGTCTCACAAAATCAACTTCTCATATCAACAAAGAAGCATTGATTAGCAAAGATGTAAACCTTCCCATCGACCGACTGCTGCTCCTCCTTTCATCATCATAACGGCCTCTCCCCCGGCCTCTAGAGTAGTCTGGACTTGCGCTGCGACTTCTGCTTCGCCGACGATAATCTCTTTCCTTTCCACGATATTTATCACGCTCATACTTGTCCAAGCTCCTACTGCGACTTCTCCTCTTGTAATCTCTATCTCTGTGGTCATCCCGGTATCTGAAAGAAAATGCAACAAAAATAAAATGAAGAGGTTGCCACAGGTTGACTTAATAAATATGCCCACAGTACAAAATAAAAGAGGATCAGTTATTTGTATTTTAAGCTTTTACATTGATAAAACTACCACTGAGTTTATAAATTTATCTCAATTTCCTTACATAAGCTGAACAAATGTTTCTTATTGCCTTCATGTTTATGGGTTTAGTAAGGGTTTAGTCAGACTAATTAGGAAAATACAGACCACACGCCATGTCTCCTTTTAGCTTTTATAATTTCTAGATATCTTAGGGATTTAGGTAAATCACTTGGTTAAAGAGAAATTGAAAAAAGAAAAGGGGCAAGAGTAACAACATTAGCTAGTTAGTTGGCCTCCGAATGGAGACAGTAAACATATTTAGAGGGAAGAGAGAATGCATATCCAGAAGGAAGAGAAGACTCATAAAATTTTCCGCAAAATCAGAGCATGGAGAACAATCTAACTATAAAGAAGTTAAATAGCAGCAAATGGTACTCCAATAACACCTTTGACTAGTGAAGTTGGTGAAAAATCAGTCAATAAGAGTACTAGTCAGCTCATAGCAGTAAGTGATGTTCCTTAAGAGTTAAATGAAGGATATAAGATTACAGAAAACAAGCCTGACTAACTCCAAAAACAATAGCTATCAGACAACTTTCTTTATTAGGCATTTCTACTCCCACTAATAAATCCAAAAAGAAAGAATAGAAAGTTTAAAGGGAGTACAAAAAATGTAATGATTAGAAGACTAAGCCTACCATGAAAACACTAATCCAATGCAATTTTGCCACATCAGCATAAATAATGAGTAATCAAGACTAAGTCACGTCTTCAATCTTAAATCTATAGTGTACCATCTAGGCGTGCACATCTTCAATCTTAAATCTATAGTGTACCATATAGGCGTGCACCAACTGGCCTACTTTACAATTGAATCTATGGAATTTGTCAGAATAAGAAATTTAGGGGAAACGCCAAAAATTTCCAAAAACTAGGAGAAATGTGTATTGTAGGTTTCCTGCAATAATATTGTTAATGAAACCTACAATTTCACCACATCCCACACCTTTACTTTGTGCAAATAAGAGTGCAGAATTAGCAAATAGCAGAACATTTACCTTTTTCGAGGACTGCGACTTCGCGAGCGGTGTCTTGATCTTGGAACAGGTTCCATGATTCTACCTTTATGACTGACATGAGATTATAGACATAAATTTCAGTAAATAAGGACATAAAAACAAGTGCAACATGTTGGAAATTCAAAACTTTTAAGTTGTAATAAATAAATAAATATAACACTAAGGCTTACATTCTCTCAGCATTGGGTCCATACTTGGCAAATTGAACAGTTATCTCACGCCCATCAACAACTCTTCCTGGGTATTTAACAAAATTTCAGGTAATGAGCAGAGCAGCATGTACTTTTGTAGAATAGTACATGGGGACCAGGAAGCTTAAAATATATATATATATTTAAAAAAAAAAGATTTATGAGTACCATCGAGCCTATCCACTGCCTTTTGTGCCTCATCAGCATACTTGTAGCGAACAAATGCAAATCCACGCGATTCACCAGTCCTGAAGAACCAACAGAATAATAATAATAATAATAATAATTAAAAAAATCCAATCACTGTTAACTGATCTTTAAACAACAAAACCAATGAATTAGAAGATTAAAAAAAAAAAAAAAGCGACCTTCGATCTCTAGGGATGAAGATATCGACGACCTTCCCGTACTTGTCGAAAAGTGGAAACAGATCATCAGCAGTGGTACCTAATCAATCAACCATATCATAAAAATAACCAAAACAAAAACACACAAAAACGGAGAGAAGAGTAAGGAGGAGGAAGAGAAGCTCACGGAAGGTGATGTTGAGAACAAGAAGAGAGTATGTATCGGAGATGTCCGGAGGTCCTGACCTGCCGAAGTGAGACATTTTTTTTTCCCCTTCTAAGGTTGCAGAGCGAGCGAATGAAGAGAAATTGAAATTAGGGTTTGGTGCTGTGGATATTTTGTTTTTAGTTTATTTTGTTCAATGAGAAGTTTCTTGAACCATTGATCTTGTCTTCGTGCGCAAAGCTACAAAAGAATCCTTAGCTTCGTTTTCCAAAATTCAGTTAGTACCCCTAATGTTTATTTTACTACAATTAACCCCCTCTGTACCTTTTTAAAATATAACGCTACGCGATCTATTAAAATGTAATAGATTAAAAAAAATTTGTAATGTAAGACAATAGAATTTGGATATTCTATTACTACAAAAAATTAATATAATGCAATACGTATTATTTATTCATTTTTACATCTATTTATGTGCCTATTATATTGTTTCTAATATTTTTATTTATAATTACTTTTTAAAATAAAATATCAATATAATATTTGCAACTGTATTTTAATTTACAAATATGATAATAATGATTGTATATATAGTAGGTTCAGCAAGTCTAAATTTTCGAAGACTACGACTCTATGTGAGTTCATGACTCACTAGAAAATACAATATAGACTTCGAGTTCAAATCAGAGATGGGAGTTGACACCCAAATGAAATCAGAGATAAATTTTTACAGCAACTAGGTTCTACAAAGGGCTCTAACAGCTGTCCTCAGAGATGGATTTAGAAACTGGGTATAAACCTTTAAATGTCCACCCAACCTTATGTTAAGCCTCCGTTTGTGCTTTATATTTTGTTACTTTTAATTATTAAATTGTATCTTTGTTGACATGAAAAATTACAGTTTTCTCCACATAATATCCAAATTTTACAATTAAGTCTGAATTTTCATTTAGTTCAATTTCATACAAATTTGGTCTGATCAAATACATTTCATAAATAAATTAAATAAATGACAATCAATATGAAAGCGCATGCAAGGAAAGAAGGGAGGAGAAATGAATTACAACTCTTTCAACACACAAGGAAATAAACTAAAATGTAATAAAATGAATAAACACAAATGAAGATTAGTTGTAAAGCAGCTAAAGTTGCCACTTTTATTTCATCGATATGAAAATCTAAGCTTAAGTTAATTCTCCAAACATTAAAAAACTGTATAATTACACAAATTCAGGCTTTTGTCTTTGACCCTCAAAGACAATTTTGCAAATTGGATAGCGAGAAGAGTCCTAGCAAATTGCTTCCCCCGAGCTTTTTTCTTCCTTTAGTAAGCCTTCAATTCTCTAGCCCTCCATCCTTGCTTCAACTCTCTTTTGAGTTCTCTCTTCCTCTCTGTTATTTTTTTTTTATTTTTTTTTTCTTATCTTTTTTTCCCGTTGCTAACCCCTTTTTCTTCCTTTTTATTCTTGCTCTTTCTCTCTCTCTCTCTCTTCCCCTCAAATCTCTCCAGTCACTCATCTAGCCTGATTTTCTCCCTCACCTTTCGTGCTATTGGCAACAAACTTCGATTATTTTCGGGAGACGTGCTAACAACTTCAAACGGTTATATATTTCTTAAAATTTTCATTACTAAGGCGGCGCCTTACTTGATGAGACGATTGCCTTAGTGGCAAAATAGGATGGATGAATTGATCGAGCCTTCTCGGCTTTCTAATGGAAAAGAAGTTGGGTTGCGCTTGTTGGGTCTTGTGTGCTTGGATTGTCTTCATCATGAGGCCTCTGCTTGTGAGCTAGCCAAACCATGTGCTAACAGTTGTTTTAATTAAAATTAAAAAAATAAATTTATTTGTTAGTTGGTAATATAACATTTGAATAAAATTTCTTACGTAATGTGAAGTCTATAAGCATGTGTTTTTTTTCATTTTTTTTTATTATTATAGCTTTTATTTATTTACAATTAAGGAAAATACAAACAATCAAAAGTAAGGCCTTCTAACTTTATTTCTCCATGTACATGTTCAATTATAAGTCTTTTATCATAAGATTTTGGTCTAAATTTAATTATCAGGAATAATAAAACTGGCACATAAATGTTCTCTTAAAGTTAAATCGTATAAATAAAGCTAAAATCCAAAAAAATGATGAACCCTAATAAAAGGGTATAAGCTTAACATGTCAACTCCACCAACTAATTGGGCTTGAGTTTTATAAATGAGACTACTATAGACTATCAAACACAGCAAATTATACTATGGACCCCTGTCCATATTGCAATATGGACCAGGGGTCCATCACACGTGTGAAGCAAAAAAAAAAAATGCGCTTTTTTTAAATAACATTTTTGGTTTTTGAAAGTTAATGGTTGTTAACTTTGTTGTTCTGCAGCTTTGAGAGATTTTCTCATTCAAGTCTCTCCTTTTTTGGATGTTTTGAGAGATTTTCTTTTATGGATGCATTTTTTTATGAATTTTCTGCGTTTAAGAATCTCGTTCGATTTCTGTTTTCTATTCTTTGATTCTTTTTCTTCTTGTTTTATATTGTTCTTCGATTCAAATATATTTTTGTTATTGCTATTCATAGGATTTTCTTGTTCTTTTATGCAAATTTCTTCTTCTTGTTCTTCTGTAGTTTCAAATGGATGAACAGATTTCAAATGACAATGATGTTTGCGAGAATTCGTTGTTATTGAACCTATAGACAAGTTCTAATGAACCTATAGTTCATTTGTTAAACCTGTGCATAAGTTGTAATGAACGTACTATTCATTTGTTAATGAACCTAGACTTCATTGTTAATGAACTTGTGCACAAGTTGTAATGAACCTATAGTTCATTGTTAATGAGCATGTGCACAAGTTGTAATGAACATATAGTTAATTGTTAATGAACCTATGCACAAGTAATGATGAACCTAGACTTCATTCTTAATGAACCTGTAGGCAAATACTAATGAACCTATAGGCAAGTAGGCATAACAGTAATGAACCTATAGGTAAATACTAATGAACATGTGCACAAGTAGGCATAACAGTAATGAACCTGTAGGCAAATAATAATGAACTTATACTTGATAATTTAATGTATTATTTGTCAAATTCATTAGTTTGTTGGTTTAGTTATAAACTACAGGTTCATTACTTTAAACGTACAGGTTCATTTTTTTTGTAACCTTTAGGTTGATTATGTTTTTGTGTGCATAATTTTTAAGTATGTTTATATTTGTCGTCATTTGATAAGTTTTTGAGCTTAGAGAGGAAGCTGAGAGTCATGCATTTGATAAGTTAGCCATTGTTAATTTAATAATTAAAAAAATAAAAACATAATAAACCTACATGTTACAAAAAATGAACTTGTATTTTTAAAATAAAGAATTTGTATGTTTTTATTTTGTTAACTGTCATTTTTGGTTCATTATGTTTTAGGCGCGTGTTTTTTATGTTTGTCATATGTGTTATGGACTCTTGGTCCACACTGCAATATGAACAGGGGTCCATGGTATAAGAATGCATCAAACACATGCATTTCAGTAGAACTTAAGGAAAGTTGCTAAGTTCACTGTATAGGCTACGTCTTGGGTGAAAGACTTAGGTTCCTAAGGTATTGCACTAGCCTAAGCATCTCCCCACTTAAGGGTACAAGCAATAGAAGGCTGATTTGTACTATGAGTTACAATAGTTATATACACCACCACCAAATTTGAGTGAACGCAGACAATAATACAATGATTACCAACGAGTAATTCGGGCTGAATGCAAAATACGTGACAAGTGTTGTGAAAATGCAAAGGAAATAACAAAATAATAAAAAACAAAACAAGAAAAAACACTAGAATCAGTTTATCTATTCCTAATGGATAGGTGGCAGGATTCAACGCGTGTCTAAGTCTTTGATGGCTATAACACTGTGCGAGCTTGAGAGCCTACTCGAAAGATACAATCACATACCTCAAAAGGTCCATATCGAAAAAGGAATTCGCCACCAAAGTCAAATCCAAGACACACTTTTACAACAATTAGATCCCATAAAAGGGCTCAACTATTATCAGAGACTAGGTTCAGGTACTCAATAAACTCTCCAACCTTACAGTTAGCCTCCATTTGTGTTCTGTGTTTTGTTATTTTTCATTATTTAATTATTTCCTCTTTACACGTAATTATGCAATTTCGGCAATCAAAAATTATTTACAATATTTTGTACAATATCATATCCTCTCACATTCATCCATCCATGAGAGCTAACAAAGATAAATAAATAAATGCACACACAAAGAAATGGAATAGGAGAAATGATTACAACCCTTTTAACACACAAAATACATAAAAAGTAAAATGAAAAATAAAATATTACAATTAAATTAACAATTCTTTATCTGCTAAGACTCAAAAAATTATAATCAATCTCTTAAAAGAGAAGAAAAATCAGTCCACAAAATAATAACAAGATGAAAATAATAAACAAATTTCGTCTAGAATATGTAAAATTAATTTCAAACATAAAAATGGTAAAAAAAAGTCATCAACTAAATTTGAAACAAATAGTACTGAAAATGAAGTTGATAAATCGAATGAAATTAATCAATGATTTTAATCTACCAAATTAGGCAAGAAAATTGATCTCAGAATAAATAATGATATTTAAACTAATCTTAATTTATATTATATGCAGCAAACTTATCATAGAATGTCAAAAACACAACTAAAGTCATAAAATGTAGGAAAACATGTAAGAATCACGATCTGCTTTGTTAGGAACATCCTAACCGTGCAAAGGTAGCGCCTCATCAATGAGGAGTCACCTTAACAACACTACGGCAACAAGAAAATGTCATAGTGTGCTAGGGCGGCGTCTTACCAAAGAGGCGTCACCTTAATACATTTAAATTCTAGATTACATAATCATTTTTAGTAAATGGGAAAAGGTCCAATTTGCACCCTGGGTTTGTGCCCTAAGAGCAAATTGGACCCTTTGTATTTTTTTGTCTCAATGTGGAACTCCACGTTTGAAAAGTGGAGCATATTGGAACTTTACTGATTACAATCAAATCCTATAACTTTTTTTTAGTACAATTAAGTCCTATAAATTAATAAAAAACTAATTTTAATGGATACTAGCAAATTAAATTGATAATTTTTTTAGAAATATAAATAGAACCTAATTATTAAATTTTAAAAGTTTTTCAACCTATAAAATAATTTTTTTTACATTTTTCTTAAATTTTTGAAAATTTTAAAATTAAGTGATATAAATTTCAAAAAATGACCAAATTTATTCATTAATGTAAATATAAAATTGATAATTGACCTAAAATTTAATTTTAATGGTTGAATAAAAATT
>CATIWK010051859.1:0-11368 GCA_949634005.1 Mallotus japonicus | reverse complement strand
ACTGATTCATAAGCAATTCACGTGCCAATTGGCTGCTTATGATTTGAAGCAAACGGAGTACCAAATATCTATGTAATAAGTTGGTGGGATATGTCAGTCAAGTCTTATATACTTTGGCACACTAATTAAGCAACCTAATCCAAATCTTAATCTCCATCTAACTCAAAAATCCCACATATTTAATTCTTTTTTTAACAACTCGCCTAGATGACTAAGTTTTATGGCTGGAAATAGGAGAAAAAAAGGAGATTGAAGGATCAAACTTTACTTTCAACCAACTGTCTTGATCCCGTAATAGAATGTTTTATCATCCGTCCTAAACGGGTTAGGCCATCTTTAATACAAAAAAGAAGATTATTTTTAAAAAATAATAGGAGCATTTATTAGTAAACTTCCATAGCCACATGTTCCGTGACTATTGGTCGAACCATGGATTAGTGTCTATTATCCTTAATTAAGTTCTTACATAATCTATCTACTTCTAATTTATTTATTTACAGAAGGTAATACTTTCGATATAAATAAAAAAAAATAAATTCTCAACTTAATAACTCTTCAGAAGTCACACCTATGATGATCAAAGGTATATATTTAATTTAGGTAGGCAAAGGGCTATAATAATAAAATAAAAATAGAATGAATATACTAAAATGTACCACTTCCAAATGGGTTGCTCTTATGCTTTTAGCTTTGTTTTTGTTCACTTAACACCAATACAGAAATTAGAACCATAAAAGACTCGAAATGGAAGCTCAAGCTGTAATGGATGCATATAACATTAATTGTTCTTCGAACTCTTAACACTAATGCATCACATATTTGCATATATCGCTAATATACTAATTGCAAAAGAACCAAAAAGAAAAAAAGAATGTGTGTAAAAGAGATGATAATTAATGAATGTACCTAGAGTAGAGCACTTGCTTTCTCCATCAATGGTGTCAACAGTAGACAAAACGAAAACAAACCGAAGAAGAAAAGTAAAGAAGAGAAGCGAATAGAAAAGCATTCGATACGATACCCTTTTGCCTCCAACTTGCACTTTGATAAATTCTCTAACACCTTTACCTGGTAGCACTGTTACATGCCTCAAACTTGGCGATATATGAAGCTGCATTTTTATTGCTTGAAGAAAGCCAACAAAAACAAGAACAAGAAACCACCCAAGAACCTGCAGCACTAAATCTTCTTCTTGTTTTTATGTTCTTGGAGGGTTGTTGTTATTGTTTTTTTTTGGTTCTTGTTGCTTGTTGGTTTTGGTTATGTCATTAGGCAATCACTGCTCGGAAAACAGAGGAAGCGAGTAGAATTGCAAGAACCCATGAGGGAGATATGGCTGTAAAAGGAAGGATATGATTGGAGTTTCAGGTAGCTATCAGTTACCTAAACTTGCTTAGCAATTGGGCTAGGCGTTTTACATATTCAAAAATAAATAAATAAATATATTTATGTGTGTCTGTGTGTATATATATATTGATGTTCAAGTACAAGAGGAAAAGGAAGGAGTTGTTAAGAAGAAAGAGACATGGGACTTAAAGAAGAGAGCTATGTTTTGGTTTTAAAGGTTTGGGCTTTTGGCTTGCCATTGAAGTAGGGCAGTTGAGAAAATAGTCATACAATTTCAAAATAAAATAGATAAATAAATTAGGAAAATTATATTAATAAAAAAAGGTATTATATTTTAATGATCAAATCTATTTTTTGGTTTAACTACCATATTTGGAGTCCATTAGTCTTTCATTAATTCAGTTCGACTTTAACAAAATTATAAGAGAGACAAGAGTCCTTTAACAATTAATTGAATGTAAATACATATATCGCAACTTGAATTTAAGACATTATTTAAGCGATAATATGCTCTTACCAATTATACCTAATAATTATTATAATATAATGGTCAAATTTATAAGATATATAAAAAAACATGACATGTGTATATGTTACAAATTTAATCATTAACCATAATGGATTTAGAATAGGTAAAAAGTTTTCAACAAAGAAACAATAAAGTAAGATTAATGCAGGGGTTAGTTCAAGAGGAAATTTGCTACTCTTATCAATCATGTGAGTTCCAGCTTTAAAATTAAGATTGATTTTTTAAAAAATATAGCATATCAACATGAGAGGGCATTTTAAAATTAATAAAAAAATAATAATAATCAAGTGCCAACATTTCATAGGAAAAATAACAAAATTTTAAATTTCCAATATCATTATAAAATTTTAAAATGAATATATATAAAATAATTTCTAAATTAATGCATATAACAATGTATAATATACTTTAAACTAAATTGAAGAATCCATTCAGTAAAAACTTGAACCCACTTAAAAAATCAATACAACTGCAAATATTCATATATTAAGTGGGAAAAATGGGAAGGGTATATAAATTAGTTTGGTGTTACATAACTTTGCCTACACATGAAGTTTTTTTTTATTTTTTTTTTTATTTATTGTGGAATAAAAATAAGGATTTTTGGAATGGAGATTGATAGTACAGGACTTCTAAATGGAAAATGACTCTTCTTCTCACCACAAATGGGGGTTGGTTTAGGACTTTTGGGTCTTTGGAGTGAAAACACAGGAACACTATGTTATGTAATTGTTGTTGTTGTTGTTTTTCAATTCTTCTAGCTTTACTTCTAGATACATAATATGTATTATATAACAAATCTATGAAAGTGAATTTTGATAGTTTTGCCTTTTTGTTTTGTCATGTTTGCAGTTTTAGGACATTTTGTTGACACCAAATTAATGGTCCATTTTTATATATTTGTCTTTCAGGATTTTTTTTTTTTTTTTTTTGTCTCAACCATTATGATTAAACTAAATTAGATTTAACACATTTGTAACGCTTGTTTTATAGGAAAAAAAAATTGGAGAAGAATGTTAAAAAGCTAATTAATTTGTTGAAAGCCAAAGTATCAAATAATTAAGCCCCCGAAGCCTAGCTGTTGGTGTGGCATGGGGTGGGTCTCCGGTTCGAGACCCACCCCTTCCCCCTCTCCGTTTACACTTTCCGATGTAAAAAAAAAAAGTATCAAATAATTTATTTTTTTGACTAATCTTTTTCAATTAAATAAAGTTCAGAGTAGATTGGTCACATCAAATCCAAACGTTTAAAAATAAAATAAAAATTCTATACAATAACATCTCGATAAAATATACCCGATTGATTAATATTTTTTAAATAATATTTTTACTGATTAGGACTTGATATCAACATACTAAATTAATATTGCTAAATTTATAACATAATATATTGTACAGGAATTTCTTAAAGCTCATGTGATATATAAATTAATTATTTCCTTTTGTATCAATAAATAATATTATATGATTACTATATATTTTAAATATAAATCAATTGCTATTTGTTTATTTATTTAAATTGATATGTTATATTATAATTTTATTTATTTAGAATTCTTACTTGATTAAATCTGTATAAAATTGAATAATGTGTAAAATATTTAAAAATAATAAATACATTGATAATCTTTATTCAGCAAAAAATAAATACACATATATATATATATATATATATATATTAACCGATGTTTATCTTGATCTCAGGGTTATTAATTTATAGAAATTTCATTGTAGTCTAATTCTAAAATATTGACAATTAATTTTTCCATTGTAATTACACATCTTCTTGTTTTAGTGAATACTTATTTGAAATTATATGTAATTACTTTGTATATATTTAGTAAAATGAAATGGAATATAACATAATTCTATGATATAATAATTCATATAATCAGAATAAATATTGAGTGGTTTCTAGATAATCCGTACAATACATATGCCATTCTTATATAGATTTCATCCATTTTTTTTTTTTTTTAGTTAGGGGATTTTTCTTTCTTTTTTTTTTAACTAGGTTTTGATCAACATTTGCAAACCAAACACCTGAAATTGTAGAAAATACTTTATAATATGAAATGAAATAAATGTAACATATAAATATATTATTCCTCTCAATAAAAAAAATAAAAATTTTATATTATATGATGTTAATTACATTTCTTGACCAACATCAAAATCATAATCAATATCAACTTGATTACCAAGAAAATTTCTTAGACATAAATATATATTATGATAATGAGAGTCCAACTTATGTAAAAATTGTACTAAATTGAACAAATTCATATATTTCATAAGGATTAATTGATCATATTCTAAGCCCAATGACAGAATCCAATGACTGGTCCAATATTTGGGTGGTTTCCCATGCTGACGGTCCAAGAGTCTCTTCTTGTCCTATAATTTTATTTTTTGGAATTTTTTCAAAAAAAAAAAAATCAATTTTACGATTAAAATTTTTAAAAATTAACTTTTTAAAAAAAATTCAAAAGTACGCTTTTTTTCCAAAATCAATAAAAACGCGATTTTTTCCTATTTTCTTAACCACTAAAATTTTACAGTATCTCTACTTCCATAAGCAACCAAAAAGTTATGTAATTCTTTTAAAATTTTACAAAGCTAACATTCATCATATTTCTGTATCAAAATCAACTAATAGAGATCATTTGTCTAGATAAAATCAATACAAAAACAACAATATCAACAGAAAAACATATGGACAACAATATAAAATAACCCGAAAACAATACAACAATTTGGAAAAAAAAAACTTAAAACAATAAAAAAAATATGGACAATAATCAAAAAACAACCACAAAATAATAAAACAATTATGGACAACAACTTGAAAAAACAACCTACAACAACCACAAAACAACCTTTAGCAACCAAATAAGAACAAATAACCTCACAACAAACTTTCACAACCATAACAACAACAAAACAACTACAAACAACCTTTCAACAACCAAGAAAGAACAAACAATCTCATAATCTTATAACAAACCCTTCAACAACCAGAAAAAACACAAAACAACAACAACAACATAAAGAATGAGAAGATGAAGAAGAACAAGACCCAATAATCACCCAAGAATTAATAACGAAAAAAAAAAAGAAATTCAACACTTATTCATTACAATTCTTCATGATTTGTGACATGATAAGTTTTCAATAGATTAAAAAAATTGAAGGTGGGGAAGTGAAAATGTATAAGATTTGAGATGAAAATCTAATTGTAAAATGTATGAGTTTGCTTTATTTCAATAAAGACAAGCAAAAAAATTTTTTTAAACAAATTAATTTTGTAAATCTTATAATGGTTAGAGTTGAGTTTGGGGGAAGAGATAAGAAAATGAAGAGAAAATATGAAGAATAATTAAAAGAGAACGGCACACAACAACAACATAAAAATGATGGGTCTGTGCTAGGCTCTCCAGGTTGCTCTGGTTCGGGTGGCGTCTTTCGAACATCTCGTGGTCTGCCTCGTGGTGCCTATGCGTTTGGGAACGGTTGCACTTTTGCTTTTCTTGCCGAGCTTCTGGCTGCTATAAAAGCGATTGACATTGCTTGGCATCGAGATTGGCACTCGCTGTGGCTAAAGTGCGATGCAACTTATGTGGTGCACTTGTTTCGGACAAGATCTCTTCAGGTCCCTTGGGCAATTCGGCAACAATGGTCTCAGTGCCTTCACTTTGTGTCACAAATGCGCTTTTGTGTCTCTCGTATTTTCCGAGAGGAAATTTCAGTAGCAGATCTTCTAGCAAAGCATGGAGGTTCGGTTCAGTCTTTTGTTTGGTGGGACTCTATTCCTGATTTTTGTAATGCTGTTATATGTCATGATTATAGCAGGACAGTTAGCTATCGTTTTTCTTAGCTGCTCAAAGCTTCGGCTTTTTATTTGTTATTCAACTTTTTATTTTCTTTTAATAATATTTTTGGACAACAGAAGCATGAAGTAAAATGCTATAAGTGTGTCAACCTAGTTGAGATGCTTGGGTGCGTTAACTGATTTCTGGACTCCAACTTTTACTCAAAAAAAACCAACATAAAAATGAAAACAAAAAAAGATAAAAATTGATATAAATGAAACACGCAAAAATTAAAACTAAAAAAAAATAATTGTAATATTAATAACTTCAATCTCAAAACATACGTGGTGTAATTTTACCATTTTATTTTGAAGTAATTTTTTTAATATGACACCCAAAATTTACCTTTTTTTTTTAATTAAACCGATTATGACTTGTCCAATTCAACCTAAGCAGAATAATAACAAAGATGATAAAAATTAACAACAATTAACATGATTATATATGTCACCACTTAAACTAAATTTACCATTCTATCATTGGTATTTTTCTTATGAATTTTGACATTAAACTATTTTTCCCCTCAGCAATATTATGAGTAATTTTTCTAATGTAATTTCACGTACAAAAATAATTTTTAAAATACTTTTGAGAATTAAATCCTGAATTTTGATTTCCATAGGTTATGCTTTTTTTTTTCCTTTTTCCTTTTTTGTTTTCATTGTTGTTTTACTACAAGTCAATGAAATAAATATTTTTTACAGAAAAGATAAATCATTCATTCATGAAAATCAAAGATACATCTTGATAAAAAGATAATATAAAATAAGAATACAATCAAGAAGTACTAAAATAAAATCTCATTATTAATTGTGAAATTTATTGTCGTTATTCTTCAATCGTATTGACAAAGTTCTTTTAGTTTACAATTCAGTAATTCGTACGTTCCACTCAATAGCTTTAATTAACCATAAATCGACTCTTCTTATCTTTAAATGAGTCCAATTACCAAAAAAAAAAAAAAGGAACAAAATTTTCACAACGAAGAAATATTCAAATTTTACGAAAGAATCAAATCTCATAAAGGCAAAAACAACTTCATGATGGAAGATCCAAAATTTTACAAAAATCAAATAAACAAACAAATTAGAGATCTTTATAAATTAAATCCAAGAAAATAAAATAAAATAGAAAAAATAAAATATAATAAGAGATCATTACTAATCTAAATGATGATCAACAGTGGTCAAAAACAAAAAATTTTGAGGAAAATTTAAGTCAGAAAAGTGAGAACAAAGGCAATTAGGGTTATTTTTGTCAATGAAATAAATATTATTCAAGAATAAACTGAAAAATTAAAAATTATTGCTTGATTATTATTATTATAGAATATATTAATCTTGATTCACCCATTTATACTTTATGATTGTCTTTTATTGCTATTAATTTAAATTCCTTTGAGAAATTACAAATTATTCTTCCATTGAAATTGACATCAATTTCCAAAAATAATTTTACACAAATTCACCATTCAATTGTCCTCTCTTTGTAGCCTAGTGGCTCAGGTGATGGACATTATAAGGTGAGGTCATGGATTTGATCCCCCTCCCTCCTTGACCTCCCAATTGTTAAAAAAAAAAATCACCATTCAATTTGAAACTCATTATTTTAGCAAGAAATCATTCAAATTTCAATTCCATTATAATTTTTTAATGAAAAATTATCTATGTATAAACACCCAGAAATTACATAATGATGTGTTTGCTTTCTTCTTTTGCCATCAAAATTTATTGGCCAAATACCTTCTTTCACACCTGAACTTTACCGTATTAGTCTATTGCACACCTTAACTTTCATTTTTTTCGATTACATGTATGAACTTTTATTTTGGACCTACTTCACACATCAAAAACCAGAGGCAAGCGCGTGCTATGGACGCAATCTGATGTGTAATAAAATTGACCATGTGGAAGTAAATGTCAGAAAAAGTTAACAAAATTTTAACTTTTTTACCAAAGTAAAAAAGGAGAAATACCTAATTCAATTAAATTAGAAACCCTAAATACGAATCCCTAAAACATAACATCTAAATCCCTGATTCAATTAAATCCCTAAAATTTTTCTTAGCTCAAATGACTGAAACCTAGCTGGGGAGAATAGCTAAAGAATCTTATGAAAAGAGCATTTCCACCAAGCATCGTCATTTCAAAAATCTGTTTGCAGATGTAAGATTTAGAAAAGATCGACCTTTTGAAAAGAAGAGCTCTGCCTGTCTTGCTTGCTGTTGCTGTTGAATCGCATCTTGAAAAGAATATTCAATTATGTTTTAAGCCATGGTTATTGAGTTATTTACATTGTCTTGTGTTTGGTTATTTGATTATTTGAGAGCACAACAAGGGTGTTATTGTGATAACCTGAAAAAAAAATTAATATTATTTGAAAAAAATAATAATAAAAAGGGTGCAAGAAAATCCAAGTAGTCGGGTTATAGAGAAGAAGGTGAAAAATGGTGGAGATGGTGGATTTGGGTGATAAGGAGTATATGTATATATATATATAAGGGTTGAAGGAGGTTGTTTTGAGTAGATGTGGGTTGATATGGAGGAAGGTTGATTAAGTGGAAAATGGTGGAAGTTGGTTGATTAAATGGGTAAGGAATATTTATTATATATGTAAATGATCAGTTGATGTTGATATAAGTTGTTTTGGGTAGATGTTGGTTGTTGGTTGTTGCAAAGTTGATTGGTGGTTGTTTGGTTATTGGGTTGATGGAGGTGGATGTTGGTTGCTTTGTGTTGATTTGGTTATTTTGGTTAAGAATGGTTGTTTTGAGTTGTTTTTGGTTGCTTTGAGGGGTGTTAAAGGTATATGAAGTGGTCGTTTTGAGGTTGTTCTGTAATCATTTTGGGGTTGTTGGTGGCTTAGTTGAAGAAGGTTGCTTATGGTGTACAGTAGCTGGGCGTTTTCTGGTTGTTTTGGGGTCGTTTTGTGGTTAGTTGAAAGTGGTTGCTTTTGGTTGTTTTGCGTTGCCAAGTCAACTTAAGTTAATGAATTGACTTAGGTTAACTTGGGTTGCTCTTGGTTGTTGAAAATGAGACCAAAATGAGTGTGTGTATATATGTGTGATCGGGGGTGCCATGGAAGAAGGGAGTTGTGGTGTGGCAAGTATCCATTTTAGTCCCTATATTATTTCCCTTCTTTGTTGACCGTCCAAATGAGCTCCGATTGACCTGAAATTTTGTACCCGACCATTTCTCGACGTCGTCTATGCATTGGTGACATCAGCCAAAAAAAATGAAGTTTTTATTTTAAAATTCGGCCACAAGTTATGAACGTTGGAAAAATTACCTCGCCACCGATCAGTGGAAGCCATTGTTGGAATCTTGTTCCCCACTATCTCAAAAGTCTTTAGACACTGATCTCATGTCCAATCTCCATCGGTGGAATATTTGGTGAATTTTTAGGTAAATTCCCTTTTATTTTCCGATCTCCTTGTTTAATGAGTATTTTGGTGTGTTTGAAGTGTTAGATGTGTTCTATTAATTGTTAGGAACACATTGGTAATTTTATTTTGGTCGGGTGTTGTATTTTCTGGTGAGAATCCGGCAGGTCCTACCCAAATACTGGTGATGAACAGTAACTAGCCCGGAAAAATTTTGAGTTATTTTTAATAAATAGAGTAAATTGTGTTGATCAATTTCCCTAGCTGGATCAAAGTCCAATTCCTTACATATTTTGTAATAAAAATTCTGGAATGGTTATGGAGAAAATTACACATTTCCATATATATTAGTTTAATTCATTTGAAAAATTATTTGAGCATCAAAATTAATCATTTTAGTGTTTTTAAGGCTATTTTGATCATTTCTGGATTTTTATAATTTTTCTAAGAATTTTGAGAATTTATTTAAAGTTATTTATTAAATAAATATTATTTATTTAGAGAGTTTGGGAGCAAAAAGTGTAGAGCAAAGACAGTCGAGGACGCATCAGCTAGCACGCTCCACCTGTGAGTTAATTTTATGAAATGTTTGTTGAGAATATTTAAACTAGAACTTTCATGTGGTTAATATAATATTAAGTTGAATATATATTTATTTATGATTATAAGTTTCACCACATGCATGATTATTTATTTTATTATCATGAATAATATTTCGAAAGAAACTTTAGTTGAATTTATTTTATTCTGTTTTATTTTATTTTAATTGTTTATGATATAAACATGATTTGGAGAAAAATGGTAAAACGTGATACTTGGTGGGTGTCACCAGGACTACGTGCGCACTGGTTAAGTCTGAGAAAAATGTGGATTGGCTCAATTGAGCATGTTCTCTAGGGCAGTGTTATGGTTGTGGCTCGATGGAGCTTGTGCTCTCAGGCAATATGTGAATTGAGCTCGGTGGAGCTTATGCTCTCGGGCTGGAAATTAAGATGTAACTCGGTTGAATTTGTTCTCTCAGGACATCGAAAATGGATTAAGTGATTGGACTGCCGCTGTAACTCGGTTGAGACTGATCTCTTGGAACGGCAGTCACTTGGATTAAAGAGAGCCAAAAGGCTAGTAGAATGGAGGTTTAGGGTGCTACTATGTTTTCCACCAAAGGTTTTAATTTATATGATTTCGTAAGAGAATTTCGTATTAAAGTGATTTGTGAATTTTGGAAAGGAATTTATATAAATATAATTTTTAATAAAGTAAAGGAATTTAAATGTTTATTTATTTTTTTAAAAGGTTTTAAATAATTGTTTTAAAACCAACATGCATTTTATAAAATTGATTCACTCAGTGAGGTCTGATTCCCCTCAATTTTATTTTTCCAAGACCTCATAGTCAAACCGATTCTAACTATCATTTGCGGCGGGTTTCTTCTTCTCCAGTTATTCTATGTAGGTCTATTTGATATATGCATTGTGTAATTGAATTCTAGAACACCGCAGTAATAAACTATTTTGTATAACATGTATTGTGGATTTTTATTTATGTTGGAGATATATGTATTTGTGGTGGATTATTGGAGTTTATTGTGAAGCATTGTTTGGAAAATTATATTGGGAGTGTTATTTGAATTTTTCAGGTTTTGATTTTATCCCGGTACTGCCGGATTTTCTTAAAATTTAAAATTTGATAAAAGTTTATTGTAAAAAAAAATTGTAAGGCTTACTACGGGTTTTAGAAGCTTCACGCTTTCTCATTCCCTAGTGTCGGTCACGTGCCCTTTAGGTTCGGTCATGACAGTTATGACAGAAGCTAGTAGTTGGCCTTTGGTTTTATGTAGTAAAGACTGTAAAGTCTTTGGCTTTTGTGTTTGAATATTTTATGTTTGCATGCAGTCGATGCTTCTTGTCTTGTTACTAGCAAAAGCTTTTCCCTTTTTTGACTTGTTTATTAGGTATTAATGTGCATGTTTTTTACTACAGGATGGATGAGAGATACATTCAGGTGAGTTGGCATCATGGGGGGTCAATTATGAGAGAACCTGGGTTAAAATATGTGGGTGGGGTCAAACCATAAGAAGTAATTGCATGCTCCAATTGACTATAATTTTTTGAGAAAGAACCCCAAACAGCTTTCATTAACACATTTATTGAAATTCCCCCAAAATAAAGAAAACCCTAATTACCCAAATATAAGCAAGCAACAGGGAAATGGAGTGGACTTACCCCATAGTTCCTACACC
>CATIWK010051822.1:0-18071 GCA_949634005.1 Mallotus japonicus | reverse complement strand
TAACGAGCTGCTTCTTGGTTTAGACATAAATCTACTGCGATAACTCTCACTCAGATATAAATGCCGGAGCAGTTGCATTTTCCAGATTGAATGTGGGAGAGTACTGATGTAAGTGTGCTTCACATCTAAAGTTTGGAGTTTAAGAAAATTGCTTACAAATGGTGGAAGTTGTTCTAAGTAAGTCCATCTTAAGCCAAGATATCTCAACTGGAGTAGCTTACCAAATTCATCTAGAAACTTAGGTCTGAAGACACGTTCAAAATCAAGCACACGCAGCAATAGGAAGCATCTGATGGAAATGCATCTTTCAAGAAACTTTCCTACATCTTCTCCAGGTTTGCTACCTTTGCGGTGATCAAAGGACAGAAATGAAAGGACATATTTGTAATAATTTCCAGGAGGAATATCATTGTGACCACCATGAATATGATGGAAATGAGGATCTTTTTCATTTAAATGATCAGCAAAACTGTAAATTTTTTAGGACAATCTGGAAGCTGCATCATCGTAGTACTGGAGGAACTGAACTCCCTTTTCTTTGGACAAACAACATGTTTTTACATCCCCATCAAACTTTTTCTTCACCACTTGAACCATTTCTTGATCTATTAACTCCTTCAAGTACCTTTTAGCAATCTGTTCAGGAGGTTCATCACCCATTCTTTTATTGACAAAATCCTCTGCAACCCATAGTGTGATTAATCTTCTGGCTGGGATCTCAAAATCTTTGGGGAACAATCTAAAATACTGAAGGCATTTTCTCAAGTTTCTGGACAATTCCATATGCAACGTGTCTGGTTTCTTTAGCACCCTTTCCCAATTGTCACGAGTCACATCATCCTTGGACAACAGCATTGCCATGCGAACAATATCTTTCCGCCGTGGTCCACATTTAATCATAATTTCTTTACTGGTCTTCCAGTTCTGGGGGGATGTCCTTTTTCAGAGTCCTGACAAACAATCTACATCTGCCAATTTCGCTTAGTGACCCGATTTTGTGAGATGAAATTTTCGATTGATTCCAATCAGCACTGGAAGCTAGGAACATCTCTTGAGTAGTGATTACTACTCTACTGCCGTTTGATTTCTGTAGGAAGACCTCTCTAATACAATTCAGGAGCTTATCTGTTCGGACATTATCTAGTACTATCAGGCACCGCTTATTTAGAGAACTGAGTGGTTCTGCGCCCTCGATCCATTTACCTTTTTGATGTACTTGCCCCATTACTTGTTTCCGTATCTCATCTAAGACCATGCTCGCGTTACTTTCTTGAGGTACTGAAACCAAAGCTCGAGAAGGGAAATGATCCACAATGTCATCATCCCTGTAGATTGAGTCTGCAAGGATACTCAACCCTATCCCTTCCTCACTCGCAACTACAATCATGTGGCAGCAATCATCATCAGTGAGAAGCCGTTGCTTAATGGTAAGTACATCGTCATCGTAGTCAACCATATTATCATCAGTTATATGATTCTCATTAGACGGCGGCTCCTGATCGTCACACAAGGTATGGAAGTAAGAATTTGAAGCTTTCCTCAATTTTAAGACTCCATCAATCTTATACATGATCCTTCTTATATCTTCTGCAATCTTTGCCCTCTTGTTCAACTGCATCACGGTCATTGTATGGTAGGTCTTGCTGACATTTTCTGCATCTTCTATAAGCCCGTTTATTAGTTCCAGCCAAATTTTCAGTCTTCTGTTTGGTATCTCAACTCCTCTGTATTCCTCTAGTAACGCGCGCATTAGCTCAACTTCTATATTCAAAGATTTTATTTGGTCTTCTAAATCAGGAACTGCAAGTTCTTAGACCTCGCCAGGAACCATTTCAAATATGGTAGGTCTCTTCTTCGATCTAATCAACACGGTGAAGGGTAGAGATTGTTGATCAGTAACTGATTCTAAAGAGCTACTACTGTTGCAAGAAGACAATTGTGAGCCATTACTCCGCTGCTGCCATTTTCTCCAATTTCATACATCACCCTTTTTCTGGAGATGTCAGCAATTCTGTTCTTGAATATTTTTATCTCTTTCTTAATTTCCATTCGATCTCTAATTGCTGAGTCTTGAAAGAAGCTCTTTCTTTGATTTGCTATTTTCTTGTCGTATGCGTCAATGATTCTATCAGCTTGAGGAACTAACTCTTCAATCTCTCTCACCCAGACCTTCATCCTTTTATCTGGGTTCTCCAGTTTTGCGAAATCGTCGACAATGGCATGTAGTTTTGTGGGTAGCGCTCTGATTGATTATCAGTAGCAGCAGAAATGGACGATTGAGATGCCATCTGATCTTGAGTCACTGATGCCAACCGTCTATTCCGTTCCAAAAATTCCGAATTCATAGGCTGCAGATTTTGCTCTGTGGATCTTGCCTTTCATGGTGTCATTGATGTGATTAAACTGGGTTCCCACCATATGACGATTTTTCAATTTTTGGAAGGCCAAGAGTAATCTCTTGAAGAAACCTTTGCTTTTACCTCCTTCTGAAGTGATGAACTGCTCAATTGCATTTTCTGCACTCAGAATAGCATCCTCTACTATCTCGTTCCACTCCAATAATCGATTGCTTGGTCCTCTCACAGCTTCTGCATCCAGTAGCACTGCATACATCATCCTCAATTGCCAGTCTATGGATTCGCCCACCTCTTCTACTCCATATATGACATTCACTTCTTGCCTGATAAGGTCATTTAGATTCTTTAGAACGACTTCCCTAATGGTGAAGCCCAACGCTGAATGCCACATTTCTAGAGAGGAGCGGAGAGAACTTTTTTGAGAGCAAGAACTTCAACAGGAATGAGGAATCAAAGCAAAACACAAGATTAACAACAGAAAAAAAATAAAATGACCAAATTACTTCCTCCCCGATATTTAACCTAATTCATATTTCCCCATCTTATTTGAAAATCGAACACTTTCTTCCCTTAATTTTCATTTTATCAATATTTTAGTCCTTTCCATGATATTAAGATAAGCCTCTTATATCAAAAAAAAAAAAAAAAGTCTCTTCTATTTTATAAAGACAAAATAGTTTAATCCCTATATTTGAATACTATAAACCAATTTAGTCCCTGAATGTTTTATTATTTTAAATTTATAATTTTAATATTGACTAAATTTTAACAAGTTTATGTGCCTCTATCAATATATTAAATAAAAAAATCAAGTTATAAATTTTCATCAAAGGTTATTTTATTTTCACTTTTTGCATTTAATTTTATTAATTTTTCTTTTAAATATGTTTAATAAATTACTATTGATGAAATTAAATATTAAAAAGTGAATAACTTAATTTTTAGAGTGAAATCAACCAAATTAATGAATTCAATGAAAATATAACTTAATTTTTAATTATAAGACGTTGATAGAAATAAGTGTAAGTGTTGAAAATTATTTATTTTTAAGACTTTAGAATTAAAATAATTTAAAAATAAAAATAAATTGTTTGATTTTAATAAAATAGTTAAATTAAATTGTTCATTTCTACAAAATGGAGGGGCTAAAATTTTTTGATAAAAGAGAATCACTGAAAATTCATTAATAGAAGGACTAAAATATTGATAGAATGAAAAATGAAAGTGTTCAGTTTTCAAATAAGAGGGAGAAAGGATGTGAATTAGATCAAATTTCAAGATCAGAAAGTAATTTTCTCAAAAATTATTGTCTCCTCTCATAGTATTACATAAAAATTGAATTAATTGCATGTGATTAAATAATATAGGCTATTGTTATGGTACAAACATTTGTATTTATACAAATGAAATTAAAACCTTTAGATTAATTTTTATTTAATTACAACCATTGATTTTTCTTTTGTATCAATACTTATAATATGTGTCAATGGTTATAATTAAAAAGAAATTAATCTGACAGTTTTAAGTTGCATTTGTATAGATGCAAACATTTGTATTGTAGAATGACTCATTAATATATTTATTAAAATTTATTTATAATTAGAATATTCATAAATTACACATATGTGTATAGATACAATTGAGAATTTTACCTACTGTAGCAAGGTGAATAGCTAAATATACTTGATGGATTTTATTACAATACAAGCATGGCATTTATACATTTGAAAGTTAGCATTTAATGGGTTAATGGAAGGTTATTTTTGTCTATGTCAACTTGATCTTCTCTCCCTCTCCGTCTGAAAATATAAAATTACAAATTCTTGTCATTTACTAAATATATGAATCTTCAAATTATTTATACAACTTCAAATTCTCATCTAATTACCTCTCCTTTCTTTTTTGGCAAAATCTATTTTTAAGCCCTTAAACTTTTAAATTTTATTGCATTAAACTCTTATACCATGTTTGGTTCGCGGAATAGACCAAGAATAGAATAGTTTTTCCATAAGAATTAGCTATTCTTTACTTTAGTTCAAATTTTGTTATGAAATACCAATTATATAGAATAGCAATTCTATAATTTTTGAAGAATAGTTATTCTCCCCAAAACTAAAAAATAGGTATTCTTTATCCCTTAAAATAGACTCTTTTCACTTTTACCCCTATTGTTATGTTTATGTTCTTGCTTTCTCTTTTTTTTTAGAATAATTTAATTCAGATTTTCAATATTATTTTAATTTAATTTAACTTAGGTTTGGTAACCATAATTATGTGGAATTTATTAATTTTATATGTTTGTATTTTTATGATTAAAAAATTAAATATTATTTATTTATTATGCATTTATATTATTTTAGAGAAATAAAATATACATCCTAATTTTTTTTATATATATTATATGTTTATTTATTTATTTTTTTTTGGAAAACATGCTAAAATTGTATGACTATTTAATTTTGATACTAATAATGAAATTTATTAATAAGGGTATCAATGTCATTTATACTTAAATCTACTTGT
The DNA here is from genome assembly GCA_949634005.1 of Mallotus japonicus. NCBI lineage: Eukaryota > Viridiplantae > Streptophyta > Magnoliopsida > Malpighiales > Euphorbiaceae > Mallotus > Mallotus japonicus. The sequence continues at coordinate 13,191 of CATIWK010051822.1, read as the reverse complement.
CCCTCATAGTAATACTTATGAACCAAAGCATGGACTAAGAATAGAATAGTAATTTTAGGTCATGAACCAAAACATAGCATAGTAATTATTTAGGAATAGTTATTCTAAGAATACTTATTCTATTCCTTAAGAATTATAATTCTATTCCACACTTATTCTATTTCATGAACCAAACAAGGCCTTAAAATTCAATTGTATAGTATTTGTCACGACCCAAACCCCAAGGGCACGTGACCGGCACTAGGGAATGGGAAAGTGTAAAACTTCTAAACCCGTAGTAAGCCTAAGAAATTTATCACAATAAAATTAACCACCATAACTTCAACAATACACAGAAATCAACACCAAATCCATTTTCATCATAACCTCTTCATAAATAATACATGTCCATAATAAATCAATTAAATCGCAAATACATATCATTCAATACCCAAACTACTACTGCGGTGTCTAGAGTACAAATATAAGACAATAAACATAAACATGACCTATATAAAATAGTCAAAGAGGAAGAAACCCGACGCAGATGATGAGAAGTGTCAATCTGACTATGAGATCCTGGGAAAAATAGTTGAGGGGAGTCAGACCTCACTGGGTAAGCTAATATAAAGAAATGCATGCCATTTCAAAAACCTTCTTTTATTAAAATATTTTATGGAAATATAATACTTATAACTTATATTTAAAATCATTAATTTGCCAAAATCATTTTTATAAATCTAAAATAATTTTATAAATCTCATAAACACCCTTGGAATAAAATAACCTTTTATTTAAAATGTCTTAAATTGGAAAATTATGGTAGAATCCTAAACCACAAATCTAAAAACGAATCAGATCACTTACTCATCCAATGACTGTTGGTTCCCAAGAGCTAAGCTTCCACCGAGCTACCAACCACAGTCAATCTCTTATTCCAAATATTTACTGTCGGTTCCCGAGAGCTAAGCGTCAACCGAGCTACTAGTCCCACTAAATAATCAATCAAAATACGCCCGAGAGATACGCATCAACCGTGCCTTTCATTGCCATACGCCCGAGAGCTATGCATCAACCGAGCTTTTCCACACAATATGCCTGAGAGCTATGCACCAACTGAACTTTTTCACATTTATCCAAATAAAAGCCCAACTCACAGATCATTACCAATGTGCACACGGTCCTGATGACACCCATTAGATAGCCCGTTCTACCAGTATTTTTCAAAAACTCTTTATATAAATAATATGCAATGAATTTTAAAGAATGGCATAATTGAAAGATAAATAAAATAAACATAACAATATTCTTATTTATTCTCTACAATAATATCTTACCATAAATATTCATATAAACCATGGTAATAACATTATAACCTCAATATATAATATTCAAAACATAATTAATATCTCAAATTCAACATTTTCTTAAATATCAAAATTAACATACATTTCAAAATATTTACTTACAAGTAGAGCGAGCCGGCTGACGTATCCTCGTCTACCTATTCTCTAATGTTTCCGCTCCATTATTCTCTAAAATAAATATATTTATTTAAAACATGCTTACATATATATATATATGTCAAATAAATTCATAATAATTTTTTAAAATTCCAAAAAAAATTATAAAATCAAAAGAATTAATAAAATTGACTTGGAAACACCCTAAATATGATATTTGAGACTAACAAAATTTATTTTGGTGAATTAAAACAATTCATATGGAAATTAAGAAATTTCTACAAAAATACTTCCGGGATTTTTATCTCAAAATCCGTGTGGAGTCAGACCTAACTCCAGTTACGAAAATTAATCCTCATAATTTATATTATTTATTAAAAATAAATCATAATTTTCTGAGCTGGTCACTATTCCTCAGCGGAATCTGATTGACTCGCCAGATTTTCTCGCCAAAAAATGTCATTAACACAAAACAGACATAATCACATCAAGAGGAAGCTAAATACATGCCCAAACACTTAAATGAACGGTCGAATTAATAGATCGGGTTAAAAATAGAAATTTACTGATCAAGCTCCAATAAAAGCATAAAAACGGTAATACCCGGATGCGTGGTTGGTCTCTCTAGATTCCTGGCAATGAAAGCAACCTGTTAGAAGTGGTTGTAGCAGCTGTAAGTCGCCGGAAAAGACGGTTTGAGTGCCGGAAGTTTATGCCAAAAGTTTTGGAGCTAAATTGACTTAAACCGAACCAATTTTCACAAAATAAAAATTACTAGGATGTAGAGGAGGTTGAGAAGTGTTTGTGATTCAAATTTTGTGTCGATCGGAGGTCGTTTGACAGGTGATCAGAAAGGAAGAATTTTTGGGTGCTATAATGGACGTCGGGCAAGAGTTCAGGGGCTTAAATTCATTTTCTGCTACTGACAGCTATAAACTGAAAGGGAGATGAAAAATTACCACTTTGGTCCTCGCATTTTGGTAAAACTTTCGTTTGGTCCTTCCACTTCGCTAGTAATTAAATGAGTTAACACTAAACAGCCACTCCACAACCCAACAACAACTTGACTACAACAGTAACATATATATATTTATTTAATTAAATATCAGTTATTACAGTATTAAGCCCTTGTACTTTTATTTTTGCACATATTAAGGACTTATTTTAAATATTTGGTCCCAAAACTTATTAAAAATATCAAATTACCAAAATTTAAATTTTGTTATCATTTTAATATAATTAAATAACAACTTATAAATATGTTGTATTTTTTTCATTATGAATTATTTTATTATTAATAGGAAAATTATTTATTATTCATAAATTTATAATTTTATTGTTCATAATATTATTTAATAAAATATAATTTAAACATACTAAAAATTTAATAAAAATATTATCTTTTAAATATGAATATTCAAAATATATTTTTATATTTTACTATATTTGACATGCTTATTGTTAATAAAGTATAAGTAATTGTTAATTAAATATAAATTATCCAATATAATGGTAGAATTTTACTCTACGAATTGGAAATCTTGAGTTTGATATCTTCCTCTCTATTATTAAGTATTGAATATGAACTTTTTGAACTTTATTAGCGGGAATTTGTAAAAAAAAAAAAAAAAGTATGATTGCCTACAATATTGAATAAAACACTTTAATACTAGTAATTGTAAATTACAATAAGAAATATACACCAACAAGTATTAAAAAATTGAAAATAAAATTTGTCTCACCATTAACTAATTTTTTAAGCATACCGTATATCAAAAATATAAAACTTATTTTTAAAATTTTTAATTTTGATGTTTTAAATAATTTTTTAAACAAAAAGTATATTTTTCACTAATTTCAATGATTTTTAAAAATATCCTTAACATAAGAAATAGATTACAAATTTTATTAATTGGAAATAAAATTATATACTTTAAATGCATTAAAAGAATAAAATATTAAATTTTAATTGATTGAACTATTTCTAATAAAAATTATATAATGCATTTTGAATTGATATTTAACTTGACTAAATTGATAACAAAAAAAACCTTAAAATGTAGCAATTTGACTAGTGAACACAAGTTTAGAGATGAAAAAATTTTAAAAGGTCCTTAATTTGTACAAATATAAAAATATAAGGGCTCAATGCAACACATTTAAATTTTAAGGACTCAATACAATAATACATGAAAGTTTAAGGGGATAAAAATGGGTTTTGTCTTTCTTTTTTAGTTACAAAAATATGGTTCATTTTTTTTAAGCTTATTTTGACATTTTACTAAATAGAAAATAAAAAATTTAATGTTTAAATATAAAATTCTTTTTATTGATGTTAAAGTACAATTGTTTTTTATATTATCATATAAATTTTCATCTTTTAAGAATAGAAAAAATTGATTATGATGCCTCAAATCATCACCAGTTCTAGACCAAGGAAGCTTAGCATTGTAAGACCCAGAAGAAGTCGATAATTCTATAAAGGAAGAAACATGCCAATCAAGATGAATAATAAGATTCCTATTTAGGTAAGGAATTTTTATTCCACCATGTAAAGTGCCCTATATATACCCTTCGTTCCTTTCAATTTTATTCATATTATGTTCTTTCTAATTTTTTTTTTTTTACAATTCTTATACATAGTGATATAATTTAAGTGTTAAAGTATTTGTGGGAGAAATCTCATAAATCCCTTTAGTTTTTTGGTGCACACAAGATTGATCTAGTTATCAAGTGGCGCCATCTCTATCAACTAGTATCATTATTATTTTATGAGAAAATATTAATATAATATTAAATTTCAATAATATATTTATTCTATATATAATTGATTATCAATCTAACTAATTGATTAATTTTAAAAATATTATAAATTTATCTTATAATATAATATAAATATATTAAATATTTTTAGTTCTAATAGTCTAAAAAAATAAACCTTTTTCCACTTGTTATAATTTTAGCCTATTCTTAAAATTTTGACATATATACTCCAATTTTGGCAAATAAGGCCTACATTTATTTTCGATCAAAATTGAATGTAAAGGTGCTAACGAAGCATTCTAAATGACATTATTAATATTGGTCTTACTACCACATGAATTCCATATTTGTATAAAAAGGTCAAACATTTTCGATCTGTAGCAAAATTATCTCAAATTTTTAATTTTGTCATAAATATCTTAATTTTCTAAATACATTACATTTTACTATTAAAATACAGTGCAACTTATATTTTTCCCAATTTGACTTAATTCACACTTCCCCCATCTTGTTTGAAAATCAAATATTTTATCCTTCAGTTTTCTGTCACGACCCGAACCCTAAAGGCATGTGACCGGCACTAAGAAATGGAAAATCGTAAATCTTCTGAAACTTGTAGTAAGCCTTAAAGATTTTTTACATAATAATAATTAATTAACTTTAAAATTCTACAGAAAATCCGGCAATGTTTCCCTTGTACCGGGACCATCCCAAAACCTGTAAAAAAATAGATTAATACTCCCAAAGTATATTTCCAATCTGCACTACAAGCACCACACACCAACCAACACCAAACACAAGGTTCATCACAGGATAATTCACAAATACAAATTATATAAACTGCCAACTACTGTGTTATCTAGAATTCGAGTACATAACACATATTTAAATAAACCTACAAAATATAGTCGGAGAAGAAGAAACCCGGCGCAAACGATGAGAACTATCAGTCTAACTGTGAGATCCTGGAAAAAATAAAATTGAGGGGAATCAGACTTAACTCAATGAATTAATGTTATAAAATGCATGTTAGATTTTAAAATTCCTATTTAAAACCATAAAATTCATTTAATAAGTAAGTATTCAAAAATCCTTTATTTGCTAAAAAAATATATTTTTCCAAAATTTATAACTTTCTTACAAATGAAAAATAAATCATGCAAACATAATGTTTATTAATGAAAAAAAACTTTGGAGGGAGTTTATGATAGAACCCTAAACCTCAATTCTACTAGTCTTGTGGCTTATTTTTCTTAAATGACTGTCGTCCCGAGAGATCAAGTTCAACCGAATTATAGCCACAGTCGAATCTCTTATTCTAAATTGATATCCAAAGAAAACAAGCCCAACCAAGTTACATCCCAGTCCGGCCTGACAGAACAAGCTCCACCGAGCTCAATTTACAATACTGCTTGAGAGAACAAGCTCAAACGAGCCACATACTAACATATATCTTACCCAAATTTATACTCGTGCACACGTGGTCCTAGTGACACCCACCAGGTAGCACGTTCTACTAGTCCTCCAAAAACATGATTAAATATTTAAATAAAATACAACAAAGCTAAAAGCATCTTTCCAAATTTCTTATCAATAAATAAAAGAAATAATAGCTCATATGGTATATATATATATATATATATATACCATATATATATATATACCATATATATATATATAAAGGTAAGCCAATAAATTCCAATAAATTGAATATTTAATTCCACATACTAACATATATAAAGGTAAGCCAATAAAGGTAAGCCAATAAATTCCACAGAATATCAATACCACATTTATCAAAATAAATTAAATATTCAATTTTATATTACCACATCTTCAAAAAAAATTTTATAAAATTAACTCATAGGTGGTGCATGATGGCCGACGTATCCTCGGTTGCCTTAACTCGGCAAGTCCTACTCCTAAACTCTCTAAATAACCAAAATATTTATTTAAATAAATACCTCTAAAAATTCTCAAAAATTTATACAAAATGAAGAAATCACTGAAATTGACATGTGAACGTCCTAAATAATGAATTTTGAGGCTTAAGGATTATTCCTGACGAGTTAAACAATTTAAACAAAAATTAAATAATTTTTGTCGCAACCTTTCTGAGAATTATTTCTCAAAATTCATAAGGAATTAGACTAAACTTTATCTATAGAAATTGATCACCATAATTTATCCTATTTATTAAAAATAGTTTTGTAACTTTTCTTGGGTCAGTACTATTTACTCATAGGAATTCGTGTGGGCCCGCTAAATTTCTCACTGGAAACGTATCATCCCACCAAAAAGATTATATCAACGCGTTCACAATAATTTGTAGAGCACAAATATAGTCTCAAATGTACCAAAATATACACAGAATTCACGAAAAATTAAAGGAAATTTACAAAAAAATTTGGAAAATTCAAATGATCGAGATCGGATGCATGGTTGGTGTATATAAACTCCTGGAGACGAGAGAAACACGATGGTAGTGGTCTTGGAAGCTGAAACTCACAGGAACAGTGCTATATGGTGGTAGATTGGTTGACTAGCCTTTGTCAAAACTGCACTATTCTAGGTTGTTTTTTTTTTTTAAAAAAAAACTACCAAATGAAGTGGAAGATGAGAAAAAGCTATGATTCAAATTTGGTGTCAATCAGAGGTCGTTTGGGTGGTTAACGGAGAAGAAGAAGAGTTTTAGTATTAAAACATAATATTTCACCCAAAATCAGCTTCAACCTGCCATTCTCCCCTCTTTTTCACCATTACAGACCTTTTCTCTCTTTAATACTCACTCACACACGTGCACTGTCCTTCCCTCTTTGACTTTTTTTTTTTCATATCCTTCTTTTGTCTTCTTCCCCATTATAATATATGAATATATAATATAAAAATAATAACAATAAGATGTCAACAATAATAATAAAGATAATGACAATAATATTATTAACAATGATAATATTAACAAAAAAGGTAATAATAATAATAATAATAATAATAAATGATATTAACGATAATAATAAACATAATAATAATAATGACAAAAAATTCAAGTTATTACATTCTTCCCCCCCTTAGGAAAGTTATTACATCAATATTGAAATAGATAAGGGTATCGGCTCTACACATCGACCTCTATCTCCCAAGTGCAATCTTCCACTGTATGGTTGCTCCACAGTACCTTCACCATAACAATTTCTTTAGTATGCAATTGACGAACTTGACGGTCTATAATTACTATAGGATGTTGCTCATAAGACAAATCTTCGCTAATCTCTATTGCCTGTGGCTGGAGAATATGAGAAGGATTAGAGATATACTTCCTCAACATAGAAACGTGGAACATCGGGTGAATTCGAGACAGTTCATGTGGCAATACTAATCTATACGCCACCTCTCCAACTTTGGAGTGAATTTCAAATAGTCCATTATACCTCAGAGCTAGCTTGCCCTTCTTACCAAATCTTACTACTCCCTTCATTGGAGACACCTTCAGAAAAGCATGTCTCCAATGGCAAATGATACATTCTTTCTCTAGATCTGCCTAACTCTTCTGTCGGTTGAAAGTTATCCTCAACCTTTGTTGGATGATATGAATCCTCTTTAAGGCAGCTTGTACTAATTCTGGGCCTGCTATTTACCTATCTCCAACTCCCCAACATAAGGGTGATCTACACTTCCTGGCATACTATGCTTCATATGGGGTCATTCTAATGCTAGCATGATAATTGTTGTTAAATGCAAATTCAATCAAAGATAAGTGTAAATCCCATTATCCACCAAAATTCATCACATACATTCTCAATATATCTTCTAACGTTTGAATGGTCCTTTTGACTGACCATCAGTTTGAGGATGAAAAGCTATACTGAAGTCAAGTCTAGTACCCAATGCTGTATGCAACTCTTGCTAAAAGAATGAAGTCAAAGTTGGTCCTCTATCCGACACTATACTCTCTGGCACCCCATGTAGGCAGATAATTCGGTTGATGTACAACGTCATTAACTTGTCAGTAGTATATGTCTTCTTAATTGACAAAAAGTGAGCTGACTTAGTGGTGTGTGAAATTCGTAAGCATACGGAATCATGCAAGCAATAAATAAAGATCATCCCATAGAGATTGCAAATTGAGTATTGTATTACTCAAAGTGTTTATTTGTCTAGACACTGATAAATGGTTTTGAAATAAAGTAAACTAAACAATTAAAAGCTAATGTAGAAAATCACAATCCAAGAAAATACTAGGGTTCTTAAACTCAATTCAACCTTTCTAAAGATGTAATAAATCCCTAAGTTAATTCAAACCATAGTTCATTATGTAAGTAATCTTAAGAATCATAGATCTTCCTTTCAGAAAAGCCTATAATTAACTGAATATAACTAGTTCTCAATTTTACAGCTCGCGCTAATCAAGTGTTCATTATACTCAATTTAAAGCTCAGCTCTTTAACATTATTAACCATCCAAGTGTCTCTTAACTAAATAGATAATTAATAGTTTATAGCTTTTTTTTAATGAAATCTATCTCTTAATCAAGTCTCATTGTCTAGTTTCAAGCAAAGGGTGGCCAATCTATTGAAGACATTAATCACAATAATAATATAATGACCCAAATTTTTATTTTAAATTTTAAAATTTAATTTCGAGATTTGCAGTGTTAATAAAGTCTATTAAATTTGAATTTTATTATTTAGTTAATTAATTTAAATAATTGGTATTTAAATATTGATTTTTTATACTATTAACTTTATTAAATTCTATTAATTCTTATTATATATATATATATATATATATATATATATATATATGTATATGATTTTACAAGTGTTAGTATTGTTTATTATTATTATTATTATTATTATTATTATTATTATTATTATTATTGTTGTTGTTGTTATTAATGAATAGAAGAGTTGGTCCCAAAAGTGGTTTAAGTCAAAAAAAAAAATTCATATCACAGACTTATTTGTCCATCCTTTTCCTCGGGCTTCTCTTCTCCTTCCCCTATGATTTTCTTCTTCAGCTTCTTCGCGAGAAAGCTCCACCAGCAGACCGAACCGCCTGAACCAGCCAGCTGCCGAACTGGACCACCTCAGCAACCGAACTAGCAGGAAGCTTTCTTTTCCCCTACATCTTCGGTCTGGCAGCTTCATTCATCACACCGGAATCATTTTTCAGGTGCCTTTTTCCGGTGGTTTTTGGACTGAAATCCTTCCACTCATCCTTAGCTTCAACTCTTCTTTAGGTATTGCATGATAACTCTCTCATTTTCAGCTTATATTTAGTAATTTTCTATCTTAGATTTAGTTTTTATTTTTGTGATTTTAGTTTAAATTAATTTAGTTTAAGTTTATTTGAGTTTAGATTATTAGTATTAAGGTTAAATGCTCACTAAATATGCTTTTTACATAATTTTTGGAATTTATTTTGAATATTTAGTATTTTTGAGAAATTATAATATTTTTGAGAAAAATTTTGTAAATTAATTTTAATTAATATTTGGCTAGATTATAGTTAAATATTATGTTTAATAGTGATTTTTATTTTTAGATTGTGAAAATAAATTTTGTTAATTAAATTAATAATTAGTATAATTTATTAATTTTGATTAGTTTTCAAATACATATAAATTGGATATATATATATATATATATAATTATATATTTGGTTGTTTAATTATTTAAAAATGTGTATAGTGTTGAAAATGTGTTGTTATGAATTTTCAGAATTTATTAGTTATTAAATTTAACTATTGATATTAATTAGTTTATAGTAATTATTGTTAAATTTAAATAATAAATGCATTTTTGGAAATATTATTACAAATTATGTAATTCTTGCATTTTAGTATATTATTATTGATTATTGTATTTTTGGATGATTTTGAATAATTATTAATATTAAAATAATTTTTATTAATAAATTACTATTTTTGGCAAATAAATAGTAATTTCTGGAAATAATATCCGATTAATAAAATATTTATGATTTACGATTTTATGAGTTTTTAGTTGCTTAAATTAAGTAATTTATAATTTAATTGATTTTTGGTAATTAAATACTATTTAATTACTTAATTTAAAAAAAAAAGGATTTTTAGTATAATTTAAGTGTTGGTGTGGTATTTATTATTTATTTTGTTAAATAATTATATTTTATGTTTTTAATACGTAAATAATTAATTTGATGAATCTTTAGTATTTAAATTATTATTTTAATAATTTTAATTCTGTTTGAGCTCAGTTGGGCATTATATGCAGTCCGGGGGCCCAACCCGAGCAGTGAGCATTTGTGGATTAGAAGTGTGTTTTCTGTGCAGGATCGACTCTACTTCGGTAGAGGGACGTCCGCTTTACAAAAGAGACTCAGCCGAATTTTTTGGTAGAATTCTCGTAAAACGTGACATCGAGTCGATCCTAAATTCGGAGTCGTTCTGTAGAAATTTTATAGTTATTAAATTAAGAATATTATTCTGATAATATTATTATTATCATTTCCTTAGTTGTACCGCGAGCTAAGCCAGGACCGGGCCAGTCGAATTGTTGCAGAGGAGCGCACACCTGTGAGTTATTATTATATGTATACGTGGCATATAGAATTCATGACTTGGCATCCATATTTGAATAATGTGAATTTTAATGTGTTATGTTACGTTATTTGTTAATTTCTATTATTATTATATACATGTGCATCCATGTATATATGTGAATATTATATTCTGGATTTGGATGCTGTTTTTATTAGTGAATATATATGTTTTCATATCTAAATGCGATTACTAATTGTTATTGATGGATGCTGCAGATTTGAAATAAATTTTGTTATTCTACTCATGAAAAATGTTTTGGAGGATTTTAGCAGAACGTGCCACCTAATAGACTACCTTAGAACTGTTGCGCAACAGTAGGCTTGATACTAGGACTTGATAAGTATTAATTGATGTGAGATATGATTAATGATTTATTGAGATTTGTGGTTAAGAAAGATAGCCACACTGCGGAAGCTCGATTGACATGGTATCTCGGGGCCAGTCGTGGCAGTAGTGGGACTGCTGTAACTCGATTGACTTAGTCTCGGGGCTAGTCCACTGCCAAATTGGAAAAGAAAAATGTTATTTGGACTCAAGTGGGCCTATTGGCTAGAGAGTTTCAGTGAAAAATAGTACTTGAGGTTTCGATTTATTCTAGGGTTCTACTTTGATCCTCCACCCGAAATCTTACTGCATCTATTTGTTTTAGCGTGACATGTGATTTTGAGCATCTGCATCATCTCATTTCTTCCACTTGCTTGCATCTGCTATGATGACATAAAGTATTATCAATCATATGCTTGAAATGCATATGTAAATACAAAATGGATATAAAATGTTATATTAATGATTGATTGATTGTGTGCTTAGGTGACATGTATACATATAATAATAATTCACTCAGTGAGGTCTGACCCCCCCTTAATTATTTTTTTAGGATCCTTCTAGTCAGACCTCGTATAGTATTTCTCTTCATCAGACTTTTTCTTCTCTGGTTGGTTATTGTAGATTATAGACTATCCTTTCCTGTATTTCACTAGACGCTGCAATAGTGGTACAGTTGATTGTAGTATCTATTATTTTACCAGATCGAGTTCTGTATTTGGTTATTGTATGAATAAATATTTTACTATGTTATGATATGAGATTTCATTCTATTATTAAAGTTTTAATTCAGAGGTATTTTTGTGTTATGTTTGATTGAGTTTTTATTTTAAGGCTTGCTACGGGTTCCGATTTTATATAAATTCTCATTCCCTAGCGCTGGTCATGACTCCCCGGTTTGGGTCGTGACAAATAACCAATGAACTATATTTATTAACTTAGATTAAGTCATATTGATCACATGGTTCAATTGATTTAAGAACCCTAACTAGAAAATCTAGCCACACATGTTGAGTAGAAAAGAAGATAATGAATGAAGAGAGAACAAATCCATATCACAGAATTAAAATTGAAATAACAAAATAAAGCATAATAAGAAAACCCCCTAGAATGGAAGCCTTCTCTCCTCAGTCTTTAATCAACAACTATTCTAATAAAAAATGAAAAGAACTAGAGAATTCTACTTTTGATTCTTAGAAAAATGATGCAAACTAAGCAAAGAGTAAAAAATGTTCTTGTTTCTCTGGTGGCTCTCATCTTAAAAACCTAGCCTCTAGCCTCTATAAGTTGTTACCTTTTAAAAATCAATCAATCCTTCAAATCAACAATAAGAATTTTGAATTGTGAAAGTTTGTTATAGGTCACAGGGTTTTCCGCACCCTGGCGCACAACTGTGTGCCTAGCCTTCACTCGAATCTCCTTAAAGTAGGCATGGCCGTGTGCTAGGGTACGTACGGTCGTGTGTATGACTTTAGCCCCTGAATACAATTGAATCAGCCCAATCTTTCTTCATGAAAGTTATAACTATTTATCTAACCTTTCCATATCACTTTGAATAACCTCAATTAGACCTCTATATCGTAAGATATCACTAAAATACTAAGACCTGCACAACTTGAAATGAAAGCTGTATATGCTGACTTCGACTCGATATTTTCAAACCCAAACAAACTTGGATTTTGACAAAAAAGCTCAATTCGGAAATGTTAAGATGTCTAATTCTAATATTAAGAAGATCCCTTTTCATTATAAAGCTCTAAGGATGTCAAAATCCCCCCTGAATATAAGAGGTTAAATCAGCCCAAAAGTGTACCTACCAAAATTGAAAGGAAATTGGTTATGCTACTTAGGCTTTAAGAATAGTGTGGTGAGCACTAACCTAAGTAGAGTAAATTTTAAAAATTTACTTTCTCATAACCCTTCATCGCATGAAGAATTTCCATTCCCATGAATCCATTTTGCATTTAAACACATAGCTAACAATACATCAACATATATAAACATAAAACTTAGGAAATCTAAATTGCAGAATACTTACAATTTCCTAAGTGTTTGATGTAGACCACAAGTAATCTACTA
>CATIWK010051809.1:0-12478 GCA_949634005.1 Mallotus japonicus | reverse complement strand
AGTCTCTTTCGTAGAATTCTAGAATATTAGGAGTTTATTTTAATTCTTTTAATTTCTTTTCTTTAGCTGCGCCTCCCGTAGAGTCTTCAGGCCGAGGTCGAGCACGACTTCCCAGAAGAGCGCATTCAAACTGTAAGTTCATAATTAAACTCTGTAGTCCAATGTTGAGCATGCAAACATTGGATCTTTATTTAATTATCATTTAATTTTTATTTTAATTCATTTTATTTTATTTACTATAATCTTTCTTGCTTTAGATATATTTTATTATTTTTAAATAAATAACGGTAGAACGAGCTACCTGATGGGTTTCATCAGGACCGTGTGCGCACCGGTAGGATTGAGAGTGAGAGTAAAAAAAAAAAAGAGGATTAAGCTCGGTTGATGTTGTGCTCTCGGGCTATTAGTTAAGGTTAATACTACTGGGGCTGATAACTCGGTGGATGCTGTGCTCTCGGAACCGCCAGTAGTATTTGGATTAAGTGTAAATGACTGCGGCTGTAACTCGGTTGATGTTGTGCTATCGGGACGGCAGTCTTTGGATTAAGAGAGTCGAAAGACTTCTAGAAATTAATGGTTTAGGGTTCTACCTGGTTTTCAAAATAAACTGTTTTGTTACATATTATTATATGTCTCAAAAAGGATTTAATTATAAAATATAAAACTTTATATTTTCATAAATTATATTTATTTTAAAGAGGTTTTCAAACTGCATACATTTCTCTTATTAACTTACTCAGTGAGGTCTGATTCCCTTCAAATTTTTTTCAGGATCTCGGGGATCTTCTGTTAGTCAACCTACTTTACGCCGGAGTACTTCTTCACCGGCTATTCTATGTAGGTTAATATGATGTACCATCATATTGTGCTTGTATTCTAGAACACTGCAGTAGACATTTTTAAGTGTGATGTACTTTATGTATTATCTATGTTAAACATTTGTATAAGGATGAATATTATTTTAATGACTACGAGATTTCGATTTTTATGATAAATGTGTTATTTATTTCATTTTAACCATTTTAAATTACATTATTGCTCAGTATTTACTGTCTTATTTCGCGAAAAAAATTTTTAAGGTTTACTATAGGTCTCAGGTACTTTAAGTATTCCCATTCCCTAGTGCCGGTCACGGACCTTTAGGTTTGGGTCGTGACATAATATGTCATCAACATATAGCACAAGAAAACTATTACACTCCCACTAACTTTCTTGTAAATACAAGATTCTTCATTCTTAATGAATCCAAACTCTTTGACTACTTTATCAAAATGAAGATTCCAACTCCGAGAAGCTTGCTTCAATCCATAAATGGACCTTTGAAGCTTGTAAACCTTTCCAAAATTCTCAGGATTAACAAAACCCTCTGGTTGTGTCATATACACATCCTTAATTAGGTTTCCATTAAGAAATGTTATTTTGACATCCATTTGTCATATCTCATAATCATAGTATGCAGATATGGCAAGGAGAACTCGACTAGACTTAAGCATAGCAACTGGTGAAAAGGTTTCATTATAGTCTGTACTATATGTTTGCTTAAAACCCTTTGTAACTAGTCTTGCTTTAAAGGTATTCACATTGCCATCCATGTCAATTTTCTTTTTGAAAACTCATTTGCACCCAATAGTTTTTAAACCATTAGGTGGATCAATTAAAGTCCATCATGGATTGCATTTCTGATTTCATGGCTTCTAACCATTTCTCAGAGTCTAGATTGTCTATGGCCTCTTGGTTGGTCGTGGGCTCACTTTGATCCATAATCATCACATTATTATTACCTGTTAAGACGTGTACCAGGGATATAACGTGTCCTACCAGACCTCCTAGGACCTTATGGTACTCGTGTAGATTCAACTGTTACTTGTTGATCCAATTGAGGTTCCATATGTGGTACAATGCTACTTTGTGATTCTTGAATTTCTTCAAGTTGTACCTTACTCCCACTAGTTCCTTTGGAAATGTACTCTCTTTCCAAAAAGACATCATACTTAACAACAAACACTTTGTTTTCAAAAGCATTGTAAAAGTAATATCCTTTTGTTTCTTTAGGATATCCCACAAAAAGAGATGTATATATATAGACATCCCATCTAGGGTTTCTTTGTCCACTTACTTACCAAAACAGTTTTTGGTAAGATTAAACTTCCTTTTAATTTTGATTCTAATTCTAAAATTAGAATTATTTCCTATTTATTTAAAATAACACTTACTTTAAATAAAATAAGGAAAATAAATAAATATAGATATAAATATATACACATATATATTTATTTATTCTTTCAAAGAGATTATTACTGGGTTAATTAACCCAAGTTTGCTTTGGGCCTGCTCTAAATGTGCGACCTTGTAGGTTCACACAACGTTGGCAGTGGGCCTAAAATTCTCATTTTAGCCCATAAGTAATAAATGGCCTCTAGCAAGACATTATGACTACCCAAGTTATGTGAAGGCCGATAATCCGACACAACCTAATACATAGCGTGCATTATAGTCCTTTTGTCATGCGATATTTTGAATGAACATAAGGCATGGTTCATGTTATCCTTATATTGTTCAATCATATTATTTTATGGTGCCCACAAGATGATTAGACTGCTTAATTGGATGCTTACGTGGCAAATATACTAAAAATATACTAAATTTGATCGGATATGTTCGATGTACTTTAACTTGGATGCTGTCACGTATGCTAAATTTGATCGGATATGTTCGATGTACTTTAACTTGTAACAAAAATAGAAATTTAGTAACTGAAAAGAAAAAAATTAAAAATCTGGTACCATTTTGAAACATGGGGCAAAATTATGGTACCATTTATAACACCCCTACCCTGACTATAGGTACATTAGCATTCATTATGCATTACATTTATATACAATATATTGATTTAATTTATGTATAAGTTAGTATATATAGATATAGTTATAGAGGAAAGGACTAAATTGTAGTAAATGATTGTCCTTGATTGAACAATTGAAAGCTTAAGGATTTATAGGTAACTTAAGCATTTCATTAAGGACCAAAAAAAGTATTTTACATATTATTTAATTATTTTTTTGGATATAGATCCTATCCATTGTGACTTGCAGCCATAGAAAGAAAGAAAGAAAGAAGACTTAAGAAAAAGAAAAGAGAGTTTAGAGAGTTTCTTGATTTCTTCAAGTTGAACTGGTTTATACAAGAGGGATTTGAAGATCTAAATCAATTTTCAGGCTGTAATCATTATCCCTAAAGCTTTAGTGATTGATTTGGCAAGTATTTTAAGTAATTTGAATGATATAATTTAGGGTTCTTAACTTGCAGATTTCAGGTTCTTAAATTATGTTTTATTAGTCTATGTAATTCTATCATATTATGAACTAGAAAGATCAAAATTAAATTTTATTTAATGATCTGGAAACTCTGAAGAGTTATCTATAACTTTTCCTCTTTGAGCTTGATCTGATTCAGTCTCTATGTTAGAGTAATAAGAGAAAAAATTCTATTGCTCAATCTGTCAGTTTCTTTGAGCTGGTTATAATTTGTTATATATAAATCTATTTTTGGGTGTCCAATTAATGTGAAATTTTTATAGCATGTTCTAGACATAAACACCTAAGATTGATTAAAAGTTCAACTCAAAATTCCTTCTCTATAAGTCCTAACAATTTTTTGAAGTTAGTTATGAAAGCAGCCATTTTGATTATGTGAACCAGGTTTACAGAGTTCAAAAATAGTCTAGATACTTTTGGTATATCTCGAGCTAACAAACTTCAAATTTAGTGTTTTTTGATTTTGAGAAAACTTGAAAGAGTTGTTTAAAACTTTATAGTTTTTATCAAGAGTTGATTATGCCTGTATAGTGGACTAATGGACCCATACTTTTTATTACTCCATCTGTTTAAGTAATTGAGCTGCTTATAATGCAACATTTATAATTTTATTTATGGTTATTTAATGGAAGTGAAATTTTTATTGAAGATACTAGACATATAGATCTGAGTCTCTTTAAAATTTGAGGTTAAAATTCCTTTCTACCGGTCAAACCAATTTTTCTAATCTCAGTATGAAAACAGCCTTTTTAGAATAAATGGAGCTAATTTGTAGAATTAAATTAATTTGCATAATTTGCATATAGTTTTGGGGCTGCATGATTAGATCAGTATATGAGATTGTTATGTTGATGATTTATAAACAAATTTCATGCGTTAGGTGTTGGAAAAGGCAAGGAAAGTGGAGGTGCGAACTAAGCAATTCGGTGAATTGATTGTGTGTGTTTGTAGACAGTTTTGGTGAGCAGATGTTCAAGCCCTTTGAATATTTTTATATCGGCAATAAAATGAGCTTTTTGGTGTTGTTTCATGAACTTGAATTGATATATTTGAGTTTGTGATCACATGTTGAGAGGATCATGATCACGATATGATCTGTAAGCTTATAGCATCGGGGCACACAGGCTAATGGCGACTATTTACTGGATTTCCATTTGTTATTATTTATTGGAGGGTCTGCCTGATTAGTCCATGTAGATTGGAGTCGCCGCCTGACTTGAATCGGGAAGAAGTGAAAATTTCACTTCCATAACCAGAGAATCCGGGTTCGGGGAGTAGGAGTTACTTATCCTGTTTCTTATTATACATGTTGCTCATTTATTCACTACTTCACTTAATTTTGGTTTCATGATGCATTTTTACCACATACACACATTAGTTAGTTTAAATTGGAAATAAAGTGCGGGATAGTTGGATTGACGAGCATTCATCATAAGATAAATAAATAAGCAAGCATCCACCAATCAAGCAAGTAATCATGTAAGCAAGTAAGCACGTAGCACACAAGCATGCAAGAGATAATCAAAGTAAACAAACAAATAAGCAAGATAAAAATTGGGAAAGGGATTAAGGATTACAACCTGAGAAAAAGCCTATTCTAATAAATACATCCAAAATAGAAATAAAATGGGAAATTGGGATTAAGGATTACATTGCCTTGGAAAAGCCTATTCCATTAATTACATCAAAATAATAAAAAGGAATAAAATAAACCTATTCTAATAGACCTACAAAACAAAGGTTAGTTTTCATCCACATGCAAGCACACATCACATATAGAACAATTTAATATATTCATTCATTCACAATTGGAATAATAAATGAAGGAATAATTAAACATATAAGCAAACAAGGATGCTAGTGTATGCATGATGCAAGATTCAAAAAGTTGGGTACTTTAATGTAAAGTCATCATTTTTATTATTTAAAAAAAGGAATTTTTATGATGAGGTACACATAAGGAAATAAAAGTGGAAGGCATGTAAATAAAATGATAAAAGTGATAAAAATATTATTCTCACCATAAAAATATCAACTTTATGATGAAAATAATAAATTTATCAAAGAAAATAATAAAAATGACAAAGATAATAAATATTCAATAAAAATAATAATAAGGCAAATGGAATAAGAAAAGAGGTGATAAAAATATTATTTTCACCATAAAGATGAAAGCTTTATGATAAAAATAATGAATTTATCAAAGAAAGCAATAAATATGATAAAAATGCAATTAATATAATTAAAAATAATAAAGTGCAGAATTAAAAATGTTAAAGTGACAAGAATGTCATTTCCACCATAAAAATATCTACTTTATGATAAAAATGACAACTTTACCCCTAAAAGGCAAAAAAGGCAATAAAATTATGAAAATGTAATAAAAAAGATAAAAGTACAGAAATAAATATATAAGTAAATAAAAATGTAAAAATAAATGAATTAAAATGATAAAGATGATGTTTCTATCATAAAAATGTAAATTTTATGATAAAAACATCAAATTTACCCTAAAAGACATAAATATAATAAAATAGAAAAAATACAATAAAAATTATAAAAATACAGAAATAAATATACAAATAAATAAAAATACAGAAATAAAAATATTAAGTTAGTAAAAGTGACATTTTTATCATACAAATGGAGACTTTATGATAAAAAAAAGGCCATATTTACTATAAAAGGCATGAATGTAATAAAAATTGCAAAAATACCAAGAAATGATAAAAAAAATAAATAAAATGAAAATACAGAAATAAAAATATTTAAATGGTAAATGAGACATTTTTACCATAAAAATGGAGATTTTACGATAAAGGGCCATATTTACCATAAAAGGTATAAATGCAATAAAAATTGCAAAAATATAAAGAAATAATAAAAATACAGAAATAAATGTGCAAATAAATTATAAATACAGAAATAAAAATATTAAAATGTTAAAGATAGCATTTTCACAAAAATTTGCATATTTACCATAAAAGCATAAATACCATAAAAATTGATAAAAATACAATAAAATAGAGAAAAATGCAGAAAAATAATAAAAATAAATAAGAATACTGCAGAAATTAAAATAAAATAAAATGATGCAATAATAATAATAATAATGCTAACTTTACACTAAAATACCCATTTTTACATAAATAGAGAAAAAGATGAAAAATGAAGGAAAAATGCAAAATGAATGCAAATACTCCCGGATTCAACCCGAACTCCCTTCTTCTTCTACATATTTTATTCACAAACTCCAAATCACCATAAAAATCACAACTTTATCACAAATAATAAATATTTACAATAAAATGAATAAAAATGCAAAAATAACGAAAATTGATAAGAATGATAGAAATAAGATGAAGAAGATGATAAAAATGATGTTTTTAATTAGAAAATGGTTGGGAGATCCTCAGAGGGACCAGGTAATTACCCTTTATGCGTGCTTTAACTAAGAAGTGGCTTGGTTTGGATTTAATGGTCTAAATCCTAAGACAAAATGAAAGAAAAATTGAGTTTTGATTTGTGTTTAGGGTATGTGGGTCTCCAAATACTTTAAGAGATGGAGGAAGGGAGAGAAAGTGCTCCAAAACAGTAGGTTTTTCTCTCACTAGATGTCTGCCTCAGGAAATGTGTCCTCCCCTCCCCAAATGAGGGGAAAAATCATTTTTTTATATGTGGGTCGGGATGACCCACGCTCTTGGGTCCATGACCCACGCTCTTGGGTCCATGACCCAAGCGCGTGGGTCGTTTGACCCACACAGGAGTAAAAAGGTCATTTCAACACACGGACAGACTTAGATGACCCATACTCGTGGGTCATCAACCCAAGCTCGTGGGTTGACTCATCCTCATGGGCTTTTCCCCCACTTTTGGTCATTTTTGGGCCCAAGTTGGCTCCTTTTTTAGGTTTTGGTATATTTTTTATATATTTTGGGTATTTTGGTTGCTTTTGGGTATCTTTTGGGTTTCTTTCAGGTTTCTTCTCGATCTAAGCACACTCGAAAAAACTTCCGAAGAATTTTTCCCCCTGTCTGAGTGACAGGAATCCTTTATCATCGAATTTTTAGAGGACCGTCAAAATTTGAGTACAATAGAGTTGTTTTAAATCAGCTTGTTGACACTCAAAATACTTGTTTAAGTTTAAAGGTTTGAAACTGTAATGGTTTTAAGTTCACAAGTTGAAGGCATTACTGTGATATTCTTTGTTTTGAAATATGATTTAAGAATATTTTAGTTGCTTGATGATCTAATTGAGTTTTATAACTGACCTAGTTTCATTGCTTTGAATTATGAAAAGAGATTATTTGATTTTGGAATGCTTGGTGGAACTATAATGTGATAGCAATATTTTGACTGATTATTAAAGGAAATGGTGTTTGATTTTGTGTATTACCGCCCTATATGAGATGTATAAATGTGCTGAGGTAATATATGCACATTTGAGATTGTGTTGGTTGTTATTGCGCAATAAACAACAGGGCACTTGATTGCAGGACGGTGAAGGGCGAAGGGTCATTCCGTATTCGTAGTCAAAGGGTTACCCTTCAAGTGTGCCTAGAGATTGATTTTGTGATGACCTGTACGTTATGGCCGAGTTATGATGTTTGCTACAAGGTTGGTTAATACACATGAAAGTTTATATTGATATTGTAAAAGCATGTGTTTGACTTGGCTGAGTTTTCACAAGTTTGAAAGCAAGTATTGATTTAATGTTTTAAGTGAATGATATTTTGATTTTCAATGCTCTAATATTTGATTTGAGAAGTTATTATAATTTAACTAAATTATTTTCTGCTTGTAATATCCAAATAACAAGGCTTGATAGTGGACCTTTGATCCAAGGGTGTTCTATAGATAAATTATTAAGGTCGGTGTAGACACCCGGTTTGATCGGCCCGCGATAGGGGGCTAACTGGAGATGCTCGGTTTAGCCGGCCCGCAATCAAGCCCAATGATGAGAACCGCAAAGCTTGAGTGCAAGAGAAGAGCCTGAATCTTTCAAAGGAATGGACTTAGGAATCTAGAAGCCCAAAACTGAGCTTAGAACCCATCCGAACGGCCCGACTAGCCTCGGCCCATCAGGCCCAATACAGGGCCCGGCTAGAGTGGCGACGCCTCTGCACAAAGGCGATCGCCTCTATGCCAGGTGGTCACAAAGGTGATCACCTCATCGTAAAGGTGACGCCCCTGCAACAGCCACTTGTTTCTGCATTAAATGTATAAGTGACTGTGGCAGCTACTTAGTGGGGACCACACCTTACCTCTCTGCATTTTCAGACGTGAATGGCTGAATTTGGAGGCAAAAAGGGGCTTAGAAAGGAGAGAAATGAGGATGGAAAAGAAAAGGGGGTGTCCCATCAAGCTTGAGTAGGTTAAAAGAGAGGAGAGAGGCCATTGAGAAGGGGTTAGCAACCATTAGCCAAAAAAGAAGGAGGAGTTACTGGGAAGAGAGAAGGAGAGAACTCAAAAGAGAAAAGGAGACGTTCTTAAGAAAAGAAAGGGGAATCAAGCTCAAGAGCACCATTTTCTTGAAAGAAAAAAGGGGAATCTTGCATTAAAGTAAAGTCTAAACACTTAAAGCTCATCTCTGAGGGCAAATCACTTTGGAAAAAGCTCATATTTCAATAATACTCTCTATATTGTCTATAGTTGAATTGCATTCTTATAGAGAGTTTACATCACTTGCTTTGTTCAACACACTTTGCTTTCATTGCTTAAGTTGTGTGTTATACCATGTTCTGAACGTGATTCATTGAGGTTTTAAGGTTTTATTTGTAAGTGTAGTCCATTTACATCAATCATTGCTCACTTGCAAAGTTTTTGCTGTTTTAAGGCCCTTTGTGCCCGGTGATCAGGCGTCGCCTCATTGCCTAGAGGCAATCACCTTTTAGCCAAAGGGCCAAAAGGCGATCGCCACATCTCCAGAGTCACGCACGACTCTGCTTTGATATTCCATTTAGTTAATGCATGATTCTGCTTTTAGTAAGTTTCCATATGTTCATATTTATCCTATTTAGGTCGATATGCAAGTATTCATGAACTCCTTCATATTGATTCAGTCTAAATTAGTATCGTAGATTCACTTGTATAGGACTTCTCTCGTGTTTTCTTTGGGCAATTAACCCTTATGCATGGCAGGAACTCGGAGTGATTCTCAAGTTAAGGGAAAGATAGTTCCCTTGATTAGTTATTGAGAGGATTTGAGATAATCTGCTTTCAGTATATTTCTGGTTTATTTTCTGTATC
The DNA here is from genome assembly GCA_949634005.1 of Mallotus japonicus. Lineage (NCBI taxonomy): Eukaryota > Viridiplantae > Streptophyta > Magnoliopsida > Malpighiales > Euphorbiaceae > Mallotus > Mallotus japonicus. Next base: position 2,915 of record CATIWK010051809.1, on the reverse strand, counting down.
TTATCTGTATATTATAGTTTATTTTCAGTTTACTTCTCTTTATTTGAGGCAAAGCATTATAATCCTTAATCCCTTCCTCACTTATTTGAAATGAATGGTTGTAAATTATTATTCCTGTTGAATGTTGAGGCTAATTTGCATAAAATGAGATTAATGTGCAAATGTAGACTTAAGTGTAAAATTAGACAATTGTTCAAAGGCAATCAATATTCGCATGTTAATAAATAAATAATTGAATAATTAAGGGTAATAAATCACGAAACATGAATGGAGGCCGATCGTAGGGTCAGGCGGATATTCAAACATCCATACTCAGTTTCCGAACCCATTCTCTGATGACGGCTTATAGGAACCTCCGTGGAATCCAATTGTCGTACAAGTGTGTCCCGGTTTTTATCCGGGTGGACACTCCATCTCCAATTAGGCTCTAGACCTAACTCGTATTTCCTAGTGGGCCTCGAACCCGCACAATGTCGTGGTCACCAACACTTGGGCACGCGCTAGACCACGCCGCCTACAGTCTGCCTAACAACTTTTCTCTAGTGTTGCTCTCATTTTGGGTGGCCATAATATTGTGTATTTTAAGTTTAAAACTTTTATGGACTTGTTATTATAGATTGTATATTAAATTATTTTTAATTTAATCTTTACTGTTATTTCAATGTGAACTTCACTTATGTCTATATAAATATTTATACTTAAACAAAATGATAAATATTAAGCTTATTTAATGTTACTAAAGATAATTTAAAGAGTGTAGAAGAGTATATTTTAGTGTCCATCTCGGGCTATGTGACATGAGATGAGATACTAATCGTCCATCTCGGGCTTCGTAAGACATTGTGTGACACCACTGGTGCAATAAACCTTGGAAATCAGCAAAATAACAAGTACAAAACTTGTGCATATCAGCATATAGTGCAAGGTACAGTAATAAAACCATGACAAATTTTCAAATGAAATTACTAAAGAAAAAAAGAAGGAACCAGTACCTAATGCAAGTTACATAATATCATTTTACAATTTCAAAAGTTAGGACTTAAGTTAGGACTTGGTGTGTGATCCTCACTTAATCTAATGCAGGTGTCAATGGAATACGCCCCAAGACATTTAATCATGTAATAAGAGGAAATCAAAAGAGAGGATAATGTTGTTACGCACTACTTATCCACAAGATCCCTAGTAAAGAATTCTGCCTAAAACACTTTATGCTGGGAGTCTAAATTCACCATATCAAGTGGGCATACTAAAATGGATCTAAGTCTTGGTCAAACCCAACACCTTTGAAACCATGATCCAGCATATAAAATCACATGGAAGCAAGAGAGATATTGTGCTAGCATCCAGTGTGAAGAGTAGCAGGAAAAGGATATATTCAAATAATTTATTACTACAATTTTAGTCTAATATATGGACTTACTTGTATACTATTTCTAAATTTTGGACTAAAATAGTAATACTAAATTATTTATGTACAAAAAAAAAATTATATGGACAACACAAAATCTAAATACAACTTTGTAATTAAGTACAAAATTTAATGTGCATCCATATAATTTACCCTTCTCAAGGTAGTTAAAAGCGTTAGGCGCACTTGAGGTGATGAGTCTTCTCATTGCCTAAAGCGCAAAGCGCAAAAAAAGCACTCGCCTAACCGAAGTAAGGCGCATAATTTCTAAAAGAAAATAATTATAAAATAATAGGATAAAGAATATGTATTATAACTAACACAAACATACTTAAATAAAATGCAATGTTCTAAATAATGAGATGAAACTCCAAAACTAATAAAAAAAACCAATTCTAAAGGTGTTAAAAAAAAGGCAATTGAAATTCCTTGAGCAAAAAACAAAAACTAAAGTTCTAGTCTATTTAGCATGTTGTAGCTTAAAAGTCATCATCAGATTTTTCAAATAAGAGTACATCAAATTTTATTGAAACAAAAAGAGTACATCAAATTTTATTGAAAAAAAAAATACGTTAGAAAAAAATGTCCAGAGATTTTTTATTTAAAAAAAAATAAAGTAGAAGTAGAAGAGAAGTATTCTAATTGAATAATAATTTTTAATACCAGATTTGTCTTTTAGTTAATGAAGACAACCTGCAAAACCCTAGGCTCCACTAAAAAAATAAAAAGAAATATGAAAAGAAAAGAATTTTGAAGAATGTAGTAGTCTTTTAGCTGTAAATAAAATCAGACCTAATATATTTCTAATCTTAGATTACTTTTTAACCCTTTAACCTAATAAAATTAGACCTAAAATTAAGTAAGAAGACAAAAATATCCTCCAAGATCATAATAAAAAGACAGAATTTTTAATAAAGCTTGCGCTTTTGTTGCTTTGCGCTTCTAATAAAGCGCAGGCTTAAGCGCAAAAGGCACGCGCCTGGCTTCACTAAGGTTAAAGCGCTATTCCTAATGGGGCTGGGTTTTTTTGCCTAGGCGAGCGCTTTTTGCGCTTTTGACAACACTGACCCTTCTAGTTCTGATGATGTACAAGTTGTATAGCATGAAGGTGGAAATCATATTAAAATGCCTTTTGGGTGAATGTTCGAAGTTCTTGAACTCATAAAGCCTTAAAATTTTAAAAAAACAATTCAAATGAAAGTACTAATTTTTTTAAAAAGAACAATATTTGATCAAAGAGACCTATGAAAGAAATCACAATAATACAAGTGAAGACTAATTAATGAGATGTTTGATCCCAGGAGAAATCACAATATTCTGCACAAATTCTCCAGTAACATAAGTGCTTATAAACTCCTTTTAACACTTTTGATCTTTGATGCTTTCTCATGAACTTTAGATCACATGTGAATGTCAACATATAGCAATGGAATGGGAGTCTTGGTTAAGCTCAAGACCTTTTATATCAAGGTCAAAATAATATAGAAAGAAAGCCCGAAACACATAA